>ONZK01004235.1:21576-32191 GCA_900322385.1 Pharnaceum exiguum
ATTACTCTTGACTTTTGAATTAACAAACTACATTAAAATAGCTAAACTGTGTGCATTGCATAATTAGTGAGAAGCAATGGTTTTCACGCTTCAAATTAAGTTTCAATCAGGAACTGTCTTTTGTACTTCACAATACAGTGGTAAGACTGAGTACATGCACTGGAGCATTGTTGATGATATACGAGTTTTCTCAGGAGTACTTACATTCACTATCATATCATCCCACGTGTCCTGGCATGATGGATCCTGCTTCAAGTCTTCTGAATCACTGACAAATGCCTTCATTTTAGGTATCTACAGCTTACAAAGATGAGAATAAATTTAAAACTTACAAACATACAATAACTATAGGGGTTGAATATTGCTAAAGAATGTTTAAATCTCCTAACTTTTCCAAGAAAGTAGTTGTGCAGACTGCAGGGTATGAAAGACACAGATCAAACAAGAATTTGAACCATTAGCCATCTCTCAGGTCAGAAAGTTCCGAGATGGCCATCAACAAAGCATTTTTGAATACGTTAAACAGACCACCTCTCTTTTCAAGTCGGTCTCAAGGCTTAACATCAAATCATCTTTGACACATGCTTGATGCGTTTCCACTCGAAATAACGTCTCTCACATATCTAAATATCTCAGAAACACATTCATCAAAATTGACTTTTTGGCAATTTGCCCTGGTCCTCGAGCAGGGTCCAGTAACATAGTTTTGTACAACTAGTATCCCACGACTCCTACGTTGCCAGATTTTACTAGACTTCTTATCAATACTTTTACCTAGAAATAAGCTCATAACAAAGCAAAGAAGTTAGAAGAACTTACAATCAGCTGATGCAAAACTAGAATTTCAAAGACTAGATGTTGCTCTAAACCCCTGTCTACACTAAACAACTCGTTTCAGAAGATGGCATTGAGAGCAAAAGAGCCTTAACCATCAAAAATCAAGAACCTATTATTATTGCCCTTATATAACTCCCACCATATTTGCATACAAAAAAAACAGTGCATAAAGCATCTCAATACTTGCATCCTGACTCACTTGTACCAACAAAGCAGTCATTCCACAAAACCAAAATCCACAGGAGAGGGTACCCTTTTTCATAATACATACCTCATCTTGCCAAAACAAAGTGACATTCTTAGGAAAGAGAGGCCCCAACAAGTTAAGAACCTGAAGATAACAAACGGAGAAAGTTACCTTCCCTTTCTTTTTTCGAGGTTCTCTATTGGCATGACAAGAACGATATACTCCATAAATTAGTTTTTCATTCCACACAGGATCTCAAAAGCAACAATTAGATACCAAGTAACCCAACTGCAGGATCAGTATAATGAAGTTTTAGGCTCCATTAGCCATCCTGTAACACAATTTCTCTGACACACAGTAGGGGAGAAAAGCAACAACAACATAGCCGTAATCGCAAAACAAGGGGAGACAAAACATATAACAACAACATCAACACAGTGTAATCCTCATTCAATAGGGATGCTGGGGAGTCCAAATGTACATAAGCTTTCCCCTGTTTTACAAAAAAAAAGGTTGTTTCCGAGAGTGGCCCTGAATGCATTGCTAAATTGAAGAATTGACTTCCCCAAGCTTCACAAAAATTACAAGGGGAAAATGCAAGTTCTGACACATTTAAAAGAGCCACATGTACTCTCAAATGCCTAATTCAGACACATGATTCATCCCCAACAGACAACAACAACAACCGGGTGTAAATCCTCATTCGATGGGGGTGCTCGGGGTTCATCCCCAATAGACCAAAACAGTAATTTAGAGGGAGCAATTCTGACAGATTGGTATATTCTACAAGGCTCAAGACAGTAAAGTATTTTAATTGGGCTCTGTATTTCCAAAAACTGAAAATCTGCAGAATTTTAATGACGTCATTTTTCTTAGTTTCTCAACTTTCATGGGAATTTGTTGCATTCCAATTAAATACCATAACTTTTAATAAATCAGGTTCGAATTCTGAATTAATCAAGTTCATAGTACAACTATTTAAGGATGAGAAAGTCTCGTAGGAATAAAAAAATATAAAAATGCCATACCTTTACAAATCGTGTTTCTATATGACAAATGTGTCGCAAAGATTTCATGTTAAATGCCACTTAGGTCAAATGGGACATAATCATGAAAGCTTATGCCACATAAAGCACTGCATTGATTGTTCCTAACAACAAATATAGATGTTCACTACATTGGAAAATAAAAATGATGAAAATATTGAGATATCTTGGGTTGGGGATAACGAGGGATTCTCTTAAAATGCACGAATTTAGCCAATTTTTGGAGCATTTCGCTAGAGTGATATTTGTGGCTTCTTTTAAGGGGTACATATGAGAGGCCGTTTAAAATGAATCAAGCAAAAGCTTCGACAAAGAACGGAAGAAGATACAGCTGGCACCAGGGTTGTTAAACTTATCTACTTCACATCCAACACCAGCTAATCAGTCTCAAATAGAAGACAAATTGGGAATGAAAAGACTATTACTCATACATGGCTTACGGAAAACCAAAATAACATCTTTTTCTGTTTTGACAGTCAACACATCTAAGATACGAACTCCCGAACTGAAAAAGATCTACATAGAAAATATATCAGCTCAAACTACAAACGCTAAACATAATCGAGCATAAATAAACAGTGAGGACTTACAGAAAGAACGTGAGTTGCCCGTTGCTCCCTTGCAAGAGGATCATGCAAAAGTACACAAAGTCTAGCCAAGAGCTCCTGGAAGTTTACATGAAAAGAACAAAAGTGTCTAAAGTCATTTACCATCTATTCATCTGGGGGATTACAGGGTCAGAGGCACACAGCCTTAACCTCTGCTAAAGCCTGAAGATTGTTAACAAAGAGTTTATTGAGCCTCTCAGATGTAGTTTGCAATCACTCTAGCTGACAAATTAGCAAAGAATGAATCTTTCGGCTGTATGGAATAATGCATGGAAGGGAAAGGCATATATATTTACCAATTGGAACGCAAGCTTATACTACCTCGGAACTAGGAATATCTTTGCAAGTTTTACATTCACTAAGCATCACGTTGCTATCAGCCGATCTATGCCTGGACAATTCTGAAATGCATCTGCAAACCTGAATATAAGTTCTCAAAAATTATTCTTCTTCAGCAAAATGATAGTCTCCTAAATCAGAAGTAAAAAAACGGTTGGCAAGCAATAAAAAAAATTCAACAATATGATGAACTTTCTTTAGCTGATCCAGTTGCAGTGCCATCAATACTTATGGATATGATCTCAAATTCATAGGATAAATGTCAGAAAGCAGGGAGAAGAAATGTAGAAAAATCAAAACAATGTACCGTGGCAACTGCGTCAGTATAAGACCGTGGAACAATCATCTTCAAAAGAAATGGCCATAGAATATGCTGCAAAGGTGGTAATGCTGTAGCAGTCAAATTCAAGATTGATGGCTAGTTGAAACTGTCCCAAGAACTCTTCCTTTTCAAGATGGGTAACATACCTCCATCTCAGGGATAGTTATCGTCAACAACAGTAGTCCTTTCTCACATATTGATCTCAGTTCAGTCATACTGAACATTCCAACTTTCACCTGACAAGCATCGAACCCATATTCTTAGCACTTTAATCCTCATTGTACTACCATTCAAGAATGTTACAACACATAAGAAACAGTTAACACTTGAACATCACTCTACACACAAATTTTTTTTTTAGATAAGAAAAGTAGTTTATTAATGGGTTGGAGGACAAGCTGTCCTCCTAACAACAAATTACAAGTTAGACCAATTCCTTTGCAAAATAGTCAAAGGATAGTCTACAAATGCTCCAGCACTTTTAGCCCACAAAGACGCTAAAAAAGTAACACAATCCCATAACAAATCAGGTGTATAAACACAAGCTCCAAATTTAGGGAAGACTCTTGCACTCTACACACAAATACTATTCAGGCATTCAAGGATCAGGAAGCAGTCTAGTACAGGCTGGTGGGCTTATTCACTCAAGGAATCGAGTATGCATGGGATTCAATGAAGAAACTGATGGAATGTTCTGAGTTGCTTCACACCTTTGTGTGCCTTTTGTTGTTTAGAACACAGGCCAAATGAAAGGTTTTCCACAGTCAATCCTAGGCTGGTAAGGGAATGTAGTGTCTAACTTCTAAGAACTTGTTTGGGCACACGAAGAAGACAACCAGATCGACACATGACAGACAAAGGACACAAATTCTGAGTGGAAAATAACTAATACTGAAGAAGTGAGCTTTCTAAGTGCTGCGTAGTATGAGACACTTCGCACACATGTACTGAACTCTACAAGGGTATGTGCTGAAGAAAGAATGAGTAGGTGAGCTGCCTCAACTTTCCTAGCCAGAAATTAGGAGTTGTTGACATTGTAGATGTGTTCCTATCATAGCATCAGAGGGCCTAATAAATTCACCCAGTACTGGGACAACCCTTTAAAGATCCAAGAGGACAATATACATTATGGAAAGAAAGTCAGAAACGGCATGAAAGTGCAAAGATGAAGTAACATTTCCTCCACAAGCGATATTTTTAAACCCAAACAAGAAAGATACCCAAGCAGTTTTGTCCAAAGCAAATAAACTTCTTTTTATATTTAAGTGGAGCCTTCTATATCGATTTGATAAGAACAAAAATCTTCAGCTGAATTTAGATGTGAAAATACTAAAATCAAATAACAGAAATGAATAATTGTATGTTTCAACATCGTGTAAAATGGACACCTTACACACTAACATGTCATTTAAATTCGAGTATTCATGAAAGCAAGCATTAGATTGATGTAGAAAGTCACAAAGAAAGGTCAAATTAGGTTACATGTTGTTCAATTTCGAAAAAACAATACAAAACAAAACAAAACTTTTCTCCAGTAAATTGTTTTAAGTTAAACAAAATAGGCTCAAGACTAAACTTCAGTAAAATGAAACAAAAAAAAGCTAAACTAAACTCAAAAGAATATTTTTTGTTCAAAGAAAAAGATCTTTAGTATTAAGCTCTGTATTTCTTTTCTCCATTTTGATATAATGATAGTTTTTTAATTTTAATATCAAAAAACAAATTAGTCTTCTTATTTTCCCCACTAATCTCACAAAAACATGTTCAATAAGCATCTTAAAATAAGAGCACTCGTCTAGATCTTTTCTAGATATTTTAAGCACCCACTAATGATAATTAGATTTAAAATTATTCTAAAGAAAAATGCATTATAATTTCTTATTTTTGATGTGCCTATTAGAACAATAAGGATAACTTATCGTATAGGACACATTCATCTACGGAATCGATCAAGGGAGTTTATTCCCGATACCTAATGAGCGATGGGGACGCAGATTTGAGAGCCCTACGGCCTCACATGGCTCCTGGTAAGCACCATGTGTTAGTGTAAGGACAATAAGTCAAAAGAGATTGCAGAGAAGGATTTGCTATCTATGAAGTACAAGTGTAGTATTCTTTAGCATGACATTCTTTGAATCAAATCCTAAGACTCTTCATCTTTCATCTTCCTAACTTGTACCTAGACATGTAAAGAAACATGTAAATATTCATCCCCTAATTTTTTAATTTTTTTTGTTGTTTAAAAGGTTATATGAGGCCGTTTAAAAATTGAGCCCCTCAACCTTAGGACTGCTCTCCACCATTTAAGCAACTCTCTCTTCTCAAATATTCATCCACTAATAAAACTGTCAAAACTAGTGTTTAGTGTAATTAAGCAAACCAACTTTAGAGGAACTATAGGATCCCTTTAAAAAAAATATTACTTTTAATTTTTGATTAAATAGATTTGTTCTCTATAGCTAGTAACTAAGAAAATTAGAGAAGATCATAGTGATTTCCTTTCGTCTTCCATGTGAATATACTAGATTGCGTTTCCATTTACAGCTTTCAAGATTTACTTCACAACTTGATACTCATTTTGTTCCACTTCTTATCTTACAAAAGTCCATATTAGGTGTTCCACTTTATTTTCAAATTCCTTACCTTATCTGTTATAGGCCCTACTCGCACACAACCATCATAAGCTTCCACTAATGACTCACCCCACTCACAATAAAAAATAAACTTGAAGGCCATGCGTCGTGGGTTTTGTAATTGTGTCTGAAAACCAAGTGTAATATAGACGTGTTTCACCTCACCTAAAAAATTGTGTCAAAGAAATTTTGGAGGATAAAAGTGGAAAGGAAGGAGTATTATTTATACAAGCTAACACCCTTTTCCATACAAAGGAATCATTCAAACTTGTGACAAGTGACTTTTTTGTTAGATAGAGTAAAGTTCATTCGTAGTGGCAAAGCTGATTTTTATGGAAAGTGCAAAAGATCAAATATATCAAAGGGTAACACAGTACAATTCAATGTTATTATTTCACTAATACCATGATGTATAATAATGATATATAAGTGTTAAAGATGTTCTTTAATACCCATTAGGTCATGAGCAAGTATTTTTACTGAGATTCGGAACATTGAAGCCAACTTCCCATATGTATAAATCAATTCACGTTAGAATTGACTTTTCACATATTTTGCCCCAAAAAACTATTGTAAATCAGATGTCAAAACAAAAGTAGTCTGAGGGATAACTACTTTTTTTAGATAACATGGGTATCTAGGCTTTGCCTAACTAATCCCATGGGCCCTGATTTTTTTTTTTTTTTTGTTTGATAGAAAAATAAATTTTATAAATCAAATGTCAAAAGAGAAACCAAGGACAAGATCTCCTGTAGTCTCATAAAAGTTACAAAGAGTGCCAATTACGTTGTATAATGGAAGGAGGATAATCCTTAAAAGGCCCACCCGACTTCACCCCAAATAAAATCTACAGAGTGAGAGCCCTGAGGAGACTCGAACTTGAGACCTTTGGAAAGTCTTACCAACTGAGCTACCCACTCAGGTCAGTCTGAGGGATAACTCTTGCCTTCCGTTCAAGCCAAATACTCAAATGTTTCATATTTAATTCCATAATATTATTATGACTTTATTAGCACAGTTAAACAAATATTTTAAAACAATAATCTTTAACAACCTCACTTTCAACCAAACGAGACGTTGAATTGTGATTAATATAGTAATTTGTTGAAGGGTTATTCCTTTACTGTCACTCCGAATTTCTTAATATAGATAGACAAATAGTATAGATAGATACTCCAAAATGTGAAAAACCTGACCTTCTAACCCACAGCACCACCACAACTGAAATATGCGCAATAAAAATAATATTGAAATTTACTTCGGAAAGTCAGACCTCTGATCGACGATAATTTGAAACTGAATCTTTTGAAATTTGTTGTTGATCTTTCTCGGATTCTGGAATAGAGCAATGCCGTACAAGGTACTCAACAAACAGCTCCCCCGAAGAACCAACCAAATAGCAATGTGAAGCCATAACCACAATGAGCTGTCACCAAATATCACAATTATTCTTTTGCATTATTAATTTTACTATTTTTTTGCATCATCATTATTAATATTATTAGAAAAAATTGTATAAAAATCCCCTAGATTTCTTGGTTTTTACAAAACTCTCTTAAATACAATTTTTGTAAGAAAATCCCATTTAAGTTTTTCTTTTTATTTAACTCCATTGCAGTGATTCGAATATTATTCCTAAAATATCATCGGGCTGATTTTTTTCTTTTTCTTTTCCGCTCTTTCTTCCTACACCTTTTTCCCAATCTTCACCAAACAAATACGACCTCACTCTCTCTCCACACTCACCCGCCTTCCTTGTCGCAAAACCACTTGCCACTACCATTATTAGTCGTATTGGTCATGCCGGCATGCCCTACATCTGCAATCGACCCCACCAAATCCCATCAAATTCACCCACTCACCACCATGCACTCAATCTCGTCATCCCAAAACTCACATCCAAACTACTCCGGCGATTCTTCACCACCACCCCAACCACCACAACCAGACCACGCAAACACAACATGTGAAATCCAACGTCAACAGCACACACCCGGAATCACTAACCAATCCCTTTCCACTGTGTCGCCTCGATCTTCCAATACCTAAATCAAACAACCCTAAACCTCCTACTTAAATGGTTGTTTTCTTGTTCACCTTCCCTAGTTGTTTGCTAGGGTGTCATTTATGGTGGGTGTTTGTTGTGTTTGTTTTATGAGATGGTGATGATAGTGTAGGTGACAATTAGGTGGAAGATGGGGTGGAAAGAGAATGGACTGAGTTAATTAACCAAGAAAAAATTGGTGAAAGAAGAAAGAATCGGAAAAAAATAACTATCTAATGGTATTTTCGGAATAAAATTTTCAAACCAGTAAAATAGAGTTAAATAAAAAGAAACACATACTATAAGGGATTTTCTTACAAATAAAAAAGTATAAAACCTTCTGCACAAACTCGAGAAAAATCGGGGGAGTTCTGTAAAATTGTTTCTTATTATTGTTGTTGTTGTGTAGGAGACAGGAAGGTTAGGGCAAAAGTATGCAACAAACCAACCTCTGAAAGTGCTTTCTTGACTCCTAGATTAGATTCATCAAGCAATAATTTTACAGCATCAACAAGCAAAGGCCGTTTATTATGCCAAGCTTCAGTCAACCTTCAAGAGACAATCAATAAGGCGGTCAAACAAAGTGTAAGAGAACGTACAAGTGTTTTAAGAAATGTTGAATATCACAAGTGTTGAATATATAACCTGGGTAGTAGATGCTTTAAGACACAAAGTGCTCCAAATGTCAGAGGTTCTTCCTTTAATCTGCATTTCTGCATGCATATTAATAAACATGAGTACTCAGATGAAAAAAAAAAAAGCATAAACTCCAGTACAGGTGCAATGTGAAACAGAAAGAAGCAAACAAATTAATAAAGATGGCCCAAGAAACCATGTTTGTTCATCCTCTTTCCTCAATAAGGACGGGATTCTGCAACAGTGGTGTTACCCAAGGTTAGGACAGGGGAGAGGGGATAGGAACAGGAACATGGCTTTAGTCGAAAGAATCAGACAGATTGAAGGAATGAAAAAGGATCAAGCTCAATTCCCACACCAACAGAGTTGATTACCATCTATCACACATTCAAACTTAATTAAAAACAAGTACTTACATTTAAAAGGAATATGAACAGATCTTCCGGGTACACCGTTCCAACCGTGAGAAAGCAATGTTGAACTTCATTGTATGTCTGCCATACAACATTTTTAACAGTCATTAAAAGGTCATTACAGAATGATAACCCACACATCCATTCTTATATATTTGTGTGTGTGCCATGCGTGCGTGCATTCGTGAGTGGATCCTACTTGGTCCTTGCTAGTCAACCCACATTGTTTTGGGACCAAGGGTTGATGAGGAGAACTGAATATATTGGAAAGACGATTCCAAATCCACTGCAGAGAGCGAGAGAGAGACAGAGGAGGGGGAGAGACAATTCCAACACTAACAACATGGAATTCGTGTTTTATATACAACCACCCTAAAAAGCTCACATCCTTGGTGTGATAGCCAACTAGTTTGTCTTACCCATCGACTAACTATGGATTTCCATCCTCGAAGATTCTAACATTCATGTCCAACTATGTGAACTTGATTTAAGACCGACCTTTGACCCTTTACCATATGAACATTAAATGTGTGCCCTCGCCTTGTCCATCTACGGATGGTAGGCCCTGAAGAAGTGTAGACAAACAGATTTAATAGTGAGAAAAGGCGCGGGGTTGTTGTGGACTATAAGATGAGGGTACAATAGTTGAGCAAAATCAGAAATGTTTCACGCAAGTAAATGGAAAGAAGATTTCAGGATGGACAGGAAATGAAAGAAGGAACTGGGAAGCTGAATAATCTTCATAACATTCTAGTATACCGGTACATGAACTTCGTTTCTGTGGTTAATTACCCTGAAGGTTTCCAGATATTGGTATCCGCGTCAAATGGTCTTCCATACCGTAACAAAAAACACATGGGGCTTCAAGTGAAGATGCCTACCGCACATAGGAGAGAGGCGGGAAAGAATTTGGGCACTATACCAACAGAAAAGAAAGAACAAAAAGAGAGGGAAGGGGCAAAGAAAGGAGGGATATAGAGAGAAAGCAATCAAATATGATTACAAAGGAGAAACCTGTGTTTCTAAGTTGGAAAAATAGTATCTAGCATTCAAAATTTATACGTTACATAACAATTCTACAATGAACAGCCGAACAGGGGATGTTGGCGGTAATTTGACATGTAAATATGTTAAGCATCTTTGTGGGCAAAGTCCGGTGGGGCTTTTAAGGAATATCCTCTTTCCATTATACAGTGTAATTGGCACTCTTTGTAACTTTTAGGAGACTAAAGGACATCTTGTCCTTGGTTTCTCTTTTGACATTTGTTTTATAAAATTTATTTTTCTATCCAAAATAAATATGTTAAGCATCTATATGTTTTGCGTCTGGCAGTAACATGGCATGCATTTGATCTCAGTCATATTGGTGCAAGTTTGCAATCTTTAAAAGACAACCATTACTAGCCCATGCAATGATGGTGTTCTTTGAAAACCATGACAACCCGACAACAAAGAGATAGATATTGTGCAGAACACAGAATCAAATATGCAGCATGTGAATGAAAGAAACAAAAAAAATAGGGGGGGGGGGGGGGGGGGGGGGGGGGGGG
>ONZK01004235.1:39518-51806 GCA_900322385.1 Pharnaceum exiguum
GGTTTTGAGCTCTAGTTGAGCCAAATGGGAGTCGATAGCGACACGAGCTGCCCATTGTCACTGTTATTAGACCTCCGGCGTCCACTCTCTCTCCTCATCTTCTTCAGTCATAGCACCACCATCACTCAACTCAACGCACTCATAACAATCCCTCTCCCCTTCATCTTCTCTCAACACCTCAATGGCCTAGTAACCACCATTTCAGCAATAATACCCCTCGCCTACTACCTTCCAGACAACATCACCACTTTTCTCAGCCTCGTCAGTATGCTGATGTAGTTACTTGTAGTAGGCCGAGAAGGTCGATTGGGTCATCAGTCTGGTTTTAAGGTGGTAGCGACGAGAAAAAAGGAGATATAGACGACACACGAGGGAGTGCGGTTGTAGTGGTTGTGTGGGTGAAGTCATCCGGGGTGGTGGTGTAGGAGTGGTGGAGTACGGCGGTAGTGAGTTAGTGTGGAGAGAGAGTCAAAGTGGAGGTTTTTTTTTGGAGTTGCATATTAGCCTGGGTATATGAGAGAAATAAAATTTATTGTAAAATGAAAGAAAATGAAAAAAAATAATAATTTAATAGTTTGAGGACGTAAATGTCACAATGTGTTAGGAAGAATACCATATGTCACAATGATATTATAAAATACCAAATTGTCCAAAAGGGTAAACATAAAATACCCTTTTGGGTATTTGGGGGATTCTTGACTAAACAATATTTTCTATTTTAATATTTTTTAAAGAACTACAACAATAACAAAACACAAACAATGAAACTTCGTTTGTGATCCAATGAAAAAGAATTTAGTGGGCACAAATGAAGAACAACATAAGGCAGAGCGTAGGAACCTTCAAATCCCTTGAAGCTGCCCAAACTCTCAATATAAGTTCAAAAGCAGAATTCAAAAAGGACCTGCACTACAGAAGAATTGACCATCAATAACAAAACCAATTGATCCCCCACAAGCTACAAAGTAGAGGGACAAAAGGAAAGGGATGTTACATGACATCTGCATCAAGAACTTCTTGTGATGCGAACTCAGTACAGTACTGTGATGTAGCTTGACACCAGCACTTGAAGGCTAGGAAAGAGCACAAAGAACATTGTTAAAGAATTGAGCCACTAACGGATATGCCATCATAAACAGAAATGGTAGTTATGAACAACTATGTTACACTATCTTTTTTCTTTTTAGTAAAAAACCCATGAAGCACCCTAAGCTGAAGATGTTCACAGTTCACATAGCTAGTCAAAAAAATAATAAGAAAAATGATTCTCGCAAAACCAAAACAATGATTTCTGAAAGGAAGTTTTCAAATGTTAAACCAGCAAAATTATGAACAAAGTAAAACCTGACAAACAATAATACTCCACTGCTGACTACAATAAGCAATGGGACAATTTTCCGAGATAGGGTCTGGATAGTACCACTAGCAAATATTGCCCGGTGAGCATCTCTAACGCTCCCAAGAATTGGCAAAATTCGAGAAAGCACGGCTTTCAAACGTGGGGTGAACTGCAAGGCTTGATCCAACAAAAAAATAAGTATTAAAGCTTCAAATAGGCTGCACATGAACGCATCTAACAGTTACCAGAAAACTAAAATATAAAGGAAAGGCAAGGCAACAAAGTAACAAACATATGAATGGAAATGGAACTCAATCAGCCAGGAAGAAAGCGAAAATGGAACAGGAATCACGATCTCTAACCATCAGTTTCAGAAAAATCTGCCAGAATATGAACCATAGCTGGAAGAGCTGAGCTTGACCCCGACACATGAACAAATATTTCCTCTATCATCTGGCAAAAGGAGCAGCATGAACTAGAAGAATGAGATATATTCAGGCCAGCACTCACTTAGTCATTGTATACATAATGGCATAATGCTAATAATTGTTGTTTGGTGTTACAGCCAGAACAATAAATATGGTTGTTGATCAGAGAGTTGTTATTAGCCATATGAGTTGGATCACACTTAATCGGTTTATGTGTTGTATAGTAGCCCTGAAAGCGTAAAATTTAAAGCAGGAGCAAAGTGCTTACGAGATCAGGGTAATGGAAACCTATTGAAACAAGCAATCTTGAAGCCGCTCTCTGCCAGTCGGCATCAATTTCCTGAAACATTAAATCAAGGAAATACTCAATTAATATACATAGAGCATTAAAACTAAACTCATTCAGTTTGCATAGAAAACTTAGCAACCCCTAATGGACCACAACCACAACCAGTGTAATCCCAATTTCAAGAAAAAGGGTGAGAAAAACAACCTCAGGAAATAAGAAAACAGGTGTTGACGTATACTTATAGAAAAGAGGGGAATTTGCCCCACATCGCTCATACCAAAAGTGGCAGGAATATTTCTCCTATATAACGCTTGGTCTAGTGGTAAAAAGGTACATTAAGATTACAGTTCGACTTTACGTCTTCTTGTCACATGTCAATTTGTCATAATTAAGCATCGGAGGGGCTCTCCCCACACGCCCCGGGGCTAGTCTCACGTGTTCTTTTTGCTGGAGGATTGGATTTTCATTAACTACAATATCGGTTGATTACAACTCGTTTGTCTAGTGACCTGTCGTTTAACTACTTCCCGACTTTCCAACTCACGAGAAACGGTTATTTACCGACCGCTCCACATCACTCACCCAAGTCAATTCAATTCCTGATCATGTGCTACTCACGTTCCCATTTCAAGATAGAACCTCCCAACAATTGACACCGTATGTGGGGAACTTGACGAGCATATGGTCAGCATTTGAAGAAGAAGAGAGAGCAGTAAAAGAACTAGTAAGGCAAACGCCAGAAGAAGGATGGGTATAGACATGATGGATGAGAACGTTGAAGATGTGCCTCACACGATAGAAGATGATATGGCCATTGAGCCAGCCAACGAGGGTCTCATCAAACGATTAAGCCGGAAGGCATTGCTAGCTACCGACCTTCAGAAGTTCGAGAAGAAAAGCCTCAAAGGAGGGGACTCGGAATCGAGTTTCCAAGAATCCTCAAACGCATCTGAATCACTACCCAAGCTATCACACAACCATACTCTCTAATCTATCTCACTTGAGAAGAAGCGGAACGGAGAGAAGCACAACACACCTAAAAAAATATCAATAAGTTGAGCACATTCATCTCCGAATCATAAGGATTGTATCGCAAATAAAGTTCTCACGAAAAGGAATGAGAGTTACAAGACTCAGTGTTAATGAAGTTCCCACGAAGATAAATGAGAGATACAAGACTCAATGTTTGTCAGCTGAAACACACAAGGGAACCTGATACATAGGGAATGATCCCCAAGCCAGAAATATGTGATTCGAACTCCATCGTCCAATTTGTATTTAATCAAAGGAAAGTAAATAAAAGACACTTAGTGAAACAAACGTCCAAAGGAACTCATGTGTAACCCTCACATCCCTAACCATTAAGTTGGGACCATACTATACTTACTTCCTATTGGCTGGAACTACGCTCCAGTAGAAAACTTCATGACCACTTCCTCACAAGAGCCATAATCTTTTGGACTAACCTTCCAATACCTAAACAACCCTCCTCCTTGGACCTACAAGCTCGATCCCAACCATCAAGGTGATCTTTCCTCTTCACACTCTAGATGAGACTAAGCAGCTACCAGCCGTTCCAACGCGCCCCTGTAGGTGCGTGAGCACAAATCGACCCGTCATCATGAAAGGTCTCTCAGAAATTTATCGACTTAAGGCAACTCCCTTTGGATCTTAAAAATAGAAAGGTAATACAAAGGAATGCTTGATACACTAATGTATTCAGGCACCTAGCGAGACATAAACTTGCTTCCATCCATCTAGCCTTTTTGAAAACGCGGAACATATCGGGCTCCCCAAAAGGTATTGGCTCTAGTGTGGGATCTAGAGGTCCACCCATAATATTTGTGAGGGTAATCAAGTATGGGGTGAGTTTCCCAAAGTAACATAAACCACTACAACTTCAGTCCATACAAACACGCTCTAACAGAAACGTAGTCCGCTGCCATTTCATTTGGGAGACTTTTCAATATCTCAACACTCTAGAAATACGATTGAATCTTGTGATGGACTGAAAGTACTTGGGTTTTTTCTTTTCTTTTCTTTCATAAAGAAATGTGATTGTGTAAGATAATCATGTACATGCATCATAAAAAATTATACAGAACCAAAGTCTTCCAATCATTCACTAATCAAGAAAAGAACACAAAATGGCATCTAATCAAGCACCAATACATTGAGCCCAAGGGGTGCATAAGAACTTGATTTGCACCGGAGAACTGGGAATTAAATCCAGATCCCTATATCTGATAATGGATATTATGGGTCAAATAACGTAATCATGGGCTTTTAATGCTTAATGTAACACGTGGGCCATGTAAGGACTAAAGAGACAAATAGAAGTTGGTAGGAGAAGAGAATAGCAAGATGGTTGAGAAAAGAAAAAAGAAAGCCGCCCAGAGGATAGAAAAGCAATAAGAACAAGAAAATGAAAAAAAGCCATGGAACCCAATGCCTAAAAATATAGAGCATATCTCTGAATGATCAATCTACTACCACTAATTCATAACTCAAATACCGGTCGTGTATGTAATCATATTTCTATATTCAACTTTCAAGACCTAACCACAATTTGCACTATAATCATCGCAAAAACACCACATTTTATGCTTGACAAGAACATATAAGTAGTACAGGAAAACTAAAAAAAAATGTCAAGGGAGCATAACCAAACCTTAGACGACACAATCTCCGAGGTGGCAATTTTCGCGAGCTTGGACATGAAAACAGAATCTGCGTCTTGCTTATTTAACGCCTTGACCGCAAATCCCATCACTTCAAATAACCCCGCCACGTTCCCAAACCTCTGCCATGTTTGCAAAAATTTAGAAATAAAGCTCTATTGTATCCAACAACCATAACTCACCAACTAGAGAGAGAGTAATACTCTCACTAACCCTATTCATTAATCGCCTCAGAATCAACCATCAATTTTTCAAAAGAACACTAGGATAGCCCTTGCTTCACCGAGCACATATGAGACACAAAACCCTCATTAAAAAAAATCTTTTTTTTAGGGACAAGCTTCGCTGGATGGTCCTCTTTTTTTCTGTTTAATGGTCATCTTGGGTGTTGTAGTCTTAATTTAGCACATAATGTGAGAAATGACAACAACAAAAAAAAAAAAACAGAACAAAGTGGCAGTGTGGAACCATTTGTTCTCATGCAATACTTTTTGATCTTATTTAAGTATGTACTCCCTCCGTTTCTGAAAGTTCTTCCACTTTTCTATGTTTTTTTTGGCTAAATGACTCATCTACCCCTTGTACTTCAGCCAAATTACCACAACTATCCTACCTCTCATTCTCACTCACCCACTTGTTGAGGGTAAATTAGTCTTTTTCCATCTTTCTTAAAATGCGTGCACTCCTCCAAAGTGGAAGAACTTTCAGAAACGGAGGGAGCAACTGTATTCAATTTAAATCTCCAACTATAACAGGAAAGTGTCCAATTAAACATCAGTTTCCAATTTTGTATTCTCAAAGTTAATTACTGCTACTACTATATAATACTGTAGGGCATATAATTAATAATCAGAGTGAACATAAATAAAACAACCAGCTTAATAATGTGATAAAAACATTTAGGACAGAGGCAGGCAATAATAGAGGAAATTATACCCGGCGACCGCCACGGGAGACTGCCACGCAGCAGTCGAGGACAAGGAGGGGGTTCCTGCGAGCAAATTAAAGCAGACAAGACAAACCTACCTCAGTTTAAAAATTAAAAGGGCGAAATGAAGAGAGAGTATAAATAAAAAAATAAAAATACATACAGCGAGGAAATGTCTTTGAGAGAAGACATGGAAGCTTCTCGAACATCGGGGGAGTCATCGGCGAGGGAAGTGACTAAGACCTGTAACGCTTCTGGAAATTCACAAAAGAAAAATGAGTTGTAAAATTTGATTGGGAATTATTATTATTATCATTATTATTATTATGAGTTGGAAAATAATAGTACCAGAGGCGGCGGGAACTGAGGTGGAAAAAGAAGAAGAAGAGGCCATTACATTAGACAGACATCAGAGAGAGAATGGAAAATGAGGATGGTGAAATTGGTGAATGGGGAAATGAGGATTTAAACGGAATATATATCGTGAAGAGGAGGAGTAGATGGGATGGGAGCATGTGTTGTGTTGGGTGAAATGATGGGAGTGTTTCGATTGTTTGCTGCCGGAATTTTGTTAGTTGTCGTGAGGAGAGAGACTTGAGTACTTGACTACTGATGATGAGATGGTGAAATTGGTGATGATGGTGTAATGATGTCGCGCTGCCAGACAAAGACACTTGGGACGGACGATGTTTGCTTACTTTTTCTGTTTCTGTTTGTCCTTTTGTATTTTTTTCCTTTTTCTAAGGAAAGCTTTATATAAACACAAAAATTTGGGTGAGACCGGCTCACACTCAGGTTAGTGTGCGACGGTGTATTTTTTTTTTTTGATTTTTTTTTTTTACTATGGGGTCATTTTTCAGTTGTATGGGGTTCATTTTACAGTTTTAACATGGGGTCATTTTTCATTTTGTATGGGGTTATTTTTCATTTTCAACATGGGGGTCATTTTTCAGTTGTATGGGGGTCATTTTAAAGTTGTATAGGGGTCATTTTTTCAGTCAGTTATATTGGGGTCATTTTTCAGTTGTATGGGGGTCATTTTTCAGTTGTATGGGGTCATTTTTCAATTGTATGGGGGTCATTTTTCATTTTTATAGACTTGAAAAGAAATTGCAAAAAAATAAAATAAAAAATTCTAAAAAACGAAAAAAAAAAAATTTGGGTCATTTGACCAAACCCGTCTCACACTAACTTAGTGTGAGACGGGTGCACACAAATTTTTCTATTATACAAAACTAAAATTTTTTTTTTTTTGAAAGAGGTACATGAAAATTAGGTACTCCTCCTCTCGAGGTAGAAACCTAATTGATCAAACAAAAGATGTGAGGAAAGAGAACTATCATTCGTCGGGTGGAAAGAGGAAGATGAGATGATAGCATGACCACGACGACCAAGCCAATCAGAAGCATGATTTCCTTCTCTAAAAATGTGTTGAATCTCATAATGATGAACTTGATGAAGTAGACAACGTGAATCCTGAATGAGTGTATCAATACTCTATGGAACCTTAAAAGAGCCCTTTAAAGCTTGGATGACCATAAGATTATCTTCTTCAATGATGATGTTAGTATAACCCATACGTGTTGCTTCCAAAATTCAATCCCGCAGAGTTGTAGCTTCGGCTATAATGACTGACGTATCTCCCAAATTTCTAGTTGTTGTAGTAAGAAAATTTCCGAACTCATCTCTTTTAGGAATGCAATTACGAAATGAAAAGAAGAAGGAATAGACAAGAATGAATGGTTTGGATGGTCTCGCAATGGGCAATCCAAACCAGAAAAGAATTTTCCGTTGGAACCATTCTTTATTTTATCTTTAAGATTTATTTGAACATGAAAAATCGAAATATAACCGATTTCTTTAAGAAATGGGGAAAAAATGCCATTTCTATAAATGGCAACCTCGATGGGAAGATGGTCTGGAAAGTAATTCGAAGACTAGAATACTTCCGGACAAAAGGCCGGCACGAGGGGGTGCAGCTGATTATCAAATCCTCAACCGGACTGATTACCGCGGCACTAAACTTGGTCGTGTTCTTAAACACGTACCCCTTTCCAGTTGAAACGTATGAAAATTTCCGAACTCATCCCGTATAAGAAAACCTGCAGCAGAAGACAAAGAAGGGATTAATCTTGAACCATCAAAATTTAACTTAACAAAACCTGGTGGGGGAGGTGTCCATCTGATGTTCCTATATGTAATACAAAACTAAGTACGGAGTAGTGTTTTGTAAAGAACTACTAGCACTTTATAAAATTATTTGGGTGCTGCTTTGTACAACACCTATTTGTACTATGTACAACACTTTATCCCCATTTTATCCCTCTTCTAAACACCCTAATTTTTCCTAATTATGCGTTTGCCGTCATTTCCCCAAGTTACATTTCTCTCTGGCTACTTCTTGCCGTTAATCTCCCCGACGTCGGTCGGCTTGTCGTTGGTGGGTAATGCGGGCTTGTGTTTCACAGTGGTTAACAAGCCAACTGTTTTTATACGTGTTTCATCGAAGAATTGCGCCTTCATTGAAACAATATGTAAATAACCATTTGACCGCACAGGCCATAGACCATGGCTATACAGTTTCATATTGTTCGTACTGTGTGATGCACAACACCATAATCATTTGACCGCACAGATCATGGACCATGGCTATATTGTTTTGTATTGTCCGTACTGATGTGATGCACAATCTTACATTTATATAAAAGAGTAACGGTGAGAGAGAAAATAATACTCCCACCCCCCTTTAATAGGAAAAAAATAATATGTGTAATTCCTCCATTGGTTGAGCTTGCTTATGTGGTGCTGATGTGTTAAAAAAATGCCATGTTGGTTTATATGATTTTTATTTAAATATTATTTTAAAAAAGGTTAAAAGATACTGTATTCTTAGTCGCACAATCTGTTCAAAGTAAACCCGATTACTATGGTAGGCGTAGTAACGAATTCGTTTAATATGGCAACAAATAAAATTCAAAAAAGAGGAGTACTATGTACACTTCCCCCCTTCCCCGTCTCCTACTGCCCCTTCATGTCTTTCCTTTCTTTTCAGATTCCCCCCTCCTTTTTCTTCCCGGCCCTCCTCATTTTCCCATCTTTTCAATATTTCAGTTGCTAATTGAATTTTTTTTGTGCAGGTGACTAACGGATCATGGTTTTCTGATGGATGTTTCATCACCACTCTCCCATATACTCTACCATTTATTGAACTCATCATCTAACTGCTTGCACAGTAAGCACAAGAACAGTTTATTGTCTGAAATTATGAGATGAAAATAATGGAGATATGAGTTCTACTTTTTTGTCTTTCTGTTTATGTGAATTTTTTGATCGATGGTGCTATTATGTATTGATTTTCCTCTTTTCTTTTCCTTCTTATCGTTGTATTTTTCTTAGAATAATTTTTTCATTTTTTTTCGTCCTTTGCAAATCTATAACGAGTATAAGAAGCTTTGAAGGATTGTTTATGTGAAGGTTTGTTTCAAAACTTTCAACTAATAATATTCATGTGCTGTATGTTCTGCTTTTTTTCGATTTTATTTGATTATATATTAGTTCTCGTTGTAATTTTTGAATATTGTCTTATATCGTCGATCTGATGTTATTCGAAGTTAGTGAGAACTTTGAAAGTGAGATTGTGACTGTTGTTGGGCTATTGGCACTTGGCTGTTGGGGTCTTTTTATTGGAGGGAGGATAATGTGTATGGTAGGTAATGGCATAAAAAAAAATCATTGAGTAGAACTCTGAACTGAAATCATGACTTGCGGTTTTTCTTCGGAGCGACCGATCCAGCAAATTAAGCCTTTGATGGTGCATTTTGCATAGTAAAATAATATGTATTCAGTAAATGCCTATTGTGATAAAAAAAAACTAATATTCCTTGAACTTCTGGTCTGTGAATCAAATGTGCGCGAGTTTTACTTCAGCGCTGACCGGTATTTGTGAATTTCAAGTTGTGCAATACCACATATCCATGTAGTGCAGTATCTTCTAATCAATTTTATGCTCGGTACACAAATCACGTAGTGCGGTCTGCAGTGCCCATTAGAACTATGCATCCGCCCCTGATCTTCATGACTTTCCTATTGTGAAATGAATAACTATTCGTACTTGGGTTCATATCTTGGTTTGAAGTTTTTGTGTAATTTGTAGCCTATAGCCATATAGGACCTTTATGTGAGTTCTCATCGGCCGGCCTCATGTAATTTTTGGCTTTTTGCGGATAAAGGTGAAAGAAGACTAAGTGTATTAAGTGTCTACTATGAAGCAAATAAGTCATATAAAAGAACTTGATTTGTTTATCTTGAGACGGGATATTGTTCAATATAGTTAGTACTGCCTATGTGATTCAAATGGTTGTAAGTCTTTTAAAGAAGTTATTTTTTTATGTAACCGTATGAAATTATTTTCGTTTTTCAGACCATGATTACTGTGATGTTTCGTTATATTTTTTGCTTTTGATTCAGGTTACAGATTAGAGTTTCTTATAGGGGTGGGCTTACTTCTATGATTCCGGTTTCTCTAAGTCTGTTTTAATCTGATTGCTAACATTGCCCTCATTGCTACCCCTCGAAAGGGTATATAATCTAGCAGTAGACGAGTTCACATGAACCATTGACAGTCGAAAAGACTAACAGGTATATGATCTAGCAGCATATGAGTCCACATGAACTGTTGAAAGTTACTTATAATAACATGATTGTTGAGACTTGCACTGAGACTCAAGTGCAGTTGATTGTACTGTTAGATTTTTATAATCCTTCTCTCACTTATTGCACTTGATTGTAGATCTTCTTCCGCCTTTTGAAATATTGTGGCGATTTGGTCTAAGTAGCGATCGATAAGCATATTTCTAAATGTTTAATGTTTCATTTTATTGTAGACTTCTCATAAGTTTCAAACATAATGAAATACGACAAGTTGGTCTTTAAGTGCCTATTAGCGCTGCATTTTGATCAATTTACTCATTATTTGTTGTTTTAACATCTGGCCAGGTTATGAGAGACTAGGTGAAAGCCTTGATGACAAATTATGAGCAATTGAAGGAAATAAATTGTAAGTGTTGGCCTAGAACCAAAAATGCGTTTGCTGTTGAACAACTTGCTCACTGGGTTCAACCCACCTCCGATCCGTTACATTATCACCATCCAGAGCTAAAATGCAAGTGAGCCAAACAGGCCAAGAGATATTACAATTCCACCTCCAAATTATGACACACATTATAATATACTATATATATGTTATTAGGATGCACTTTGAATCAAATTATACTGCATACTTGGTTTCTTTTTCTTTTGTGAGTAGTTTAGATTTCTTCCGATCCCATTTTTTAGGCTTTGTGGTGTTGGATCGGTATATGTTGTTTCTTCGCCTTCCTTTGTGTTGTATTGATCTTTGTGAAAGCATGACAGGTTCCAATCAAGATGTGCTGGAGTTTTTTTCAAGTGGTTGTTTAGCAGATAGGCGTGTAATTGATGTCTTTACCGTTGCTAACCAGATTTTTCATTTCTTACCAGCATGTTTCCCATCAAGCCAACTGTGAATTTGTGAGGTTTAATATGTTATCTAAAATACAAAAGTTTTGACAAGGGGACGAGGTGGGAAAAGAGTGAGTAACTCTGGTTGATAGATTATTACGAGTTTCTATCCTTCTTTTGACTTTTTGAGGTTTGGTTTAACTCCTTTGTTTGACATCTTTGAATCGTCTATTTCATTTGATTATACCATATTTGAGACGGGTTGTTTACTTTTTAAAAATTTTGATTCTCACTTCTTTCTGTATCTCTATCAGTCTAACATATGCTCATTTGATTTGTTAGATGAACTTCTTAGGAAGTTAGTTATTTGTGCATTTTTCCGTAAAGGAATAGTAGGCATCCATGATGATTTTTAGAGAATAAAGATCTTAAGCTTTTTTTTTCTGTTTGTTTCAGGTACAGATTCACAGCTTTGATTCAAAGGATAAAGGAGAACATAATATCACGAGTCGAGAACTTCTTAGGAAGTTAGTTATTCGTGCATTTTTCCGTAAAGGAATAGTAGGCATCCATGATGATTTTTAGAGAATACAGATCTTAAGCTTTTTTTTTCCTGTTTGTTTCAGGTACAAATTCACATCTTTGATTCAAAGGATAAAGGAGAACATAATATCATGAGTCGAGACATCTTTGTTGTAGTAAAGTCGCAATATCAGGTTTCTAGGAGTGGTAGTGATTATGATTTGTTCAAGTTGGTCGTTTAAGAGTAGCAACTGAACATGAAAGCATGCGTTGACAGAAGTCTAGAAGCGTGTTTAAGAGTGTGGTCGCATGTTGAGATGATTAGGGGGGTAGCTCCAGCTAGGAAATTCAAGTCCTGTACCTATAATCTTTGGTTCTATAGTCCTGATTTAGTTTTTTGTGCTCACTTAATTGCTTTTCATGAAACTTTTTTTTTAAAAAAATACATTGCTTATAGAGTATAATATTTCATTAGAATATGTCAATTTTGTGTTAAATGTTATTTCTTATAAAAGTAACTTTCTCGACAAATAATTATACCAAAAAAACACACTAAAATTATATTCTTCCGTAAATGATGTTATTACTTTCCCATTTTCGAACAAGAGAATAAACAAAACATA
>ONZK01004236.1:688-24773 GCA_900322385.1 Pharnaceum exiguum
AAAAAAAGAAATAAATGGAGCAATATTAAGAAAAAGTTATCATATTGTGTGTGTGACATATATAATATGGTATCAATTTTTTAATTAAACCATTCATGATATGATAAATAATAAGTAATGTTTGCTAAAAGTTTCAATTATATCTCACTGAATACTAAACTTTTGTTAATTAAATTAGATTCATATACGTTGAATGAAAGCGGAAAAATTAATTGCATTTAAATTCATAACTTTGAATATCGTCCACAAGTTTATTCAATAATATGCATTTTAGACTACATTATACTGTCTATGTCCTAAAATGAAAGTCTATTTTGGTAAAAATAATTGTCCATTTATTGTAAAATCATCGCACTTAAACAAATTTTAACATTTATTATATTATTAATTGAAAAAGTACTACATGACATATTTATTAGGGTTAAAGTAGGAAAAATGTACTTTTTATTGATTACAAAGAGTAATAAATGATGTTGCTTATTATGTGTGATATGGTTAAATGAGACGTTCATTTTAGAACGGAGGAAGTAATGGTACTAATATCAATCCATTTATTGTAAAATCATTGTAAGATTGTGGGATATGTTTATTGAGACGTGGCCCCTACTGGTACGACACTGTGAAATTTCGTCGGCGCGCTCATTCTATTCGTACTGTCCCAAAATGATTATCCAATTATTATATGCAAAAAATAGACGCCGTATGGTCGATGTAAAGTCAAACAAGACAAACAAATCAACCTCGTACCAAGAAAGTGGGAAAAGCGAGGGAAGGCAAAGTACACCTGCAAATCAACAATCAGCTGAAAAAGTTAGCAGCCACTCAAAATAGGAAGTGATGGATTACATTCTCTCTCTGTTTTCCCTCTCTCCTCATCAAAGCCAAAGGCATTGCAGTCTGATGCGAATCAGACGCAAAATATAAAATAATTAAATAACAAAGGCAAATAGAAATCCGTGCACTGCACCCCTTGTAGGGACACGAGGGGGACCGTACATACGAAAGAGTAACGCCGTCTTTACTTAACGCCATAAACCGATAAGATCAAACAAAACACGCAGTAAGATACACTAAAATACAAACAAATAGAAGAAAAAAGGAAATAACAAACAACAAATCACGCCAAAAAGGCAACAAACATCAGCTAACGGCGTCAGGCCTAAACGGGGAAAGTTCCACGGTGTCACGTGACAAGTGTCTTGAGTTTGGTCACGTGTTTGGTCACTGCTGTATACGCTTAACACGCCACTCTCATTGGCTCTGTTATTGTACAGATACGCCCCTAAACAGGCTGCTTAATTACCAGATATGCCAACCTAAATGCTTAATGCAATGCTACTCTTAGGACTGACTATTAATTTTACGTCATCTGATTCATTGAATGTTTTTTCTATTCTGCATGTGTTTTGTTCGTTGGTAATATTACATTTCAATCTTTTCAATTTACCTCAGTTTAGTTTTTTCCAACTCACTCCAGTTCAGTTTTGATTATAATTTTAACCGTACTCAGTTTTACCAGTTAAATTCAATATCTTTTCAGTTATTTTCCATTCAGTTTATCTTTTTCCAATTCAGTTCAGTCCCGCTACAAATTTCTCCGACCAAAACACACCCTTTAGGCCTCTATTCTTCTAAAGTAGAAGCATTTCGTTTTATTACTGCATGGAATTTATTATTGGTTTACCGGGAAAAGAAGTTTTATCAGTTTCAGAAGTGAGCCATTAAAAAAGAGGAAAAAGGTTAGAGAAAAAGTAGGCCTAGCCTAGGCAGTAGGCACAGCACCTATATGAAACAACACACCTCACCCAACCCACACTTCTTTTTCATTTCATCATCATCATTTCCCCATTGTCTTTCTATCTCTTTCCCTTATTCTTCTTCTTAAATTATTATTCTTCTTCCTTTACCTATTCCATTCTCTCTCCTCTTGACTGTTAGTTGTTGCACTCTCATTTTCACCTCTCCACCGCTAGCCACAGCAGCTACTTGATCCCCGGCATTGACCCATTTTTCTGGTAATTTCATACATTTTACTTCACATTATTTTTATGTTAATGCATTTCATTTTTCTTAAAGCATCAACCTTTTTGCATTTACCCATTCTATGCCACTGCTATGATATCCAACCTTATGATTCTCCACTGATATAACTGAGCCATTTCCTCATTAAAGCTTTCACCTTTTTATATTATTTTTGTGTTTGGTGTCACTGTTAATGCAGAGTGATATGATATTAGCTCTATGTATGCAAGAACTTTTTTGGGGTGTTTTGATTATTTTCCTTCTTATTTTATTTTTCTTTTGTCCATTTCCTTTTAGGTAGATTTATTTCAGTCTCTGAAAAAATCAGAAATAGTAACCAATCAGGTGAATGCAATGATCTGAAGGATCTGTTACCTAATAAGATCATATTTTGTACCTAAATAAATCCTAATAAATGTGGGATCTGATTCATTTCCTGAGAAACATTTGCCTGTTTTCTTCACTGGGTTCTTTGTATTCAGTATATCTTTGATTTCTTTCCTCTGTTTCTCAGACCAACTTTCTGTATTTCAGGTAGGTTGGGGAAAATGGGTTCAACCTGAGAAAAGTATTGGAGTGTGCACAAATTCTGCAGAAGAGTTTTTTTTGGTCAATCTCTCCCACCAACCACGAGGGAGAGACTGACGAAACAGGGGAGGGGAAATAAAGAGGAAAGGGAAACTGGGTTTTCCTATGAGTTTCCAGAGAAACTAAATAATGGAAACTCATGAAGGAAATTCAGTTCCTATGGTGAAAGGCTATGATTTTCAAGTAGAGAGTTCCTGGGCTCCAGAGACCCCAATAAAGCCAACCATACCACAAATAAGGCCGATCTACGGCGAGGATCAATTGCATCTTCAAGAAAGTTATAGACAACAACGAGAGGAATTCCTCTCACAATTTTCACAAACCCCAAGTCATACACATACACAGAGACAGACACTTTTATCATGTTCAGTAACTTCTGCTGAGAAGAGTTATTTGAATGACAGTAATAAATTATGGGAAACAGCCCATGGAACACTCTATGGAGGGGGAATGAGTTTAGAGCAAGAAAGTGTCGAAATGCAGAGGCGGGGTTTAGAGGACGGCTTGCCTCAGTGGAGCAGACATGGCAGGCGAACAATTACGTCGCATTTGGGAACAACTAGCTCAGCTCAGTATGGTTACCCCGGTTACAGTTCCTGGGATTTTCCATTGCCAGGGAAAAATAATGGAGAGAACAATTACAGTGACCTTTCCTACAATCATAATCATATGTCCTTTCAAGCCCTCCTGGCCATGAAAGATTCTGCAATAAACCCTTCAATTGCGGCAATGACAATGAATAATGCTGCGACAGGCACCTATTTATCTGATTTGGCGACTCAGAGTGTAGGCAGAAGTTTTGATGGCAGCTATACATTCAGAAATGAGGACATACTCATCAGCCAGAACCAGCAATTTGACAGTGTAGGGAGGACAGATATGAGTAATGGTAAGTTATCTCTTTAATGAACCCGTATCTTACTCTTTTATTTTCTATCAAACAATTGCTGCTATGTGAATTAGATGCACCAAATGGCATACAATGCCCACACAATCACAGAAAAATAGTTCTGAATGCAGATCAGATTCCAGAATAACTGCCAACGTTAGGTCCCCTGCAGATATCACAATTGATAAATACACTACCACAGGACTTCTATGCCTATCTTTTCCTCTTAAACGAATCATATATCTTCACATATGATCATTTCATATTAATGGAAGTACGATGCGCACAAAATAATCCACCCTCCTTAAGTTTTTGATTGGCTTGGGTCATTTGCTTGGCCCTTTGTTTGAGACTATGTAACAAGAATTATAAGATAAAATAATCGGTAAGGTGTTGACACCCCTGACGAATCTGAGTCAGATACAATGCTTAGTACTTAAGTTTGCATTGACATCTGCATGCAAATGGTTCAATGACCTTTTTTCTAATATATGAGTTCAAATTTTTATCAAAGTTGACATTTTTCCCAGCTTTCCAGACTGTCTAAATAGTGATGATTTGTGATATACAGTCTAGAAATGAAGTGAAGAAAAAGACTATCAAGTAACCATGACTAGATTTAAAATCCCTTAGCATGAGTATTGTTATGAATTAATCCGTACTGACTCCAAATGAAATAATGTATGCAGGTGCCTTAACTGATCAACAATGGAGCAGCAACAATGCCAACTCACCTCCAAGACATGCAAATGGAAGGAGTTATACTCTTGCACCTCCTACGCCAGATTTACGGACAGCTTTGGGAAAGACAAATCATGAGATGAATCAGAAGTCAAATAAGCATAATGGTTTTCAGGAGCAGCAAGTAGCTGAAGCAATTGTCAACCTCCAGAACCTCGGTAACAAAGAAGATAAAGCACCAGTAACAGGGTCCTCACCTGGCGAAGTTTCCACAACTCTGGAGAATCACAATCCTGACAAAGGAGGCATCGAAGAAATAGACCTCAATAAGACACCTCAGAAGAAGCCACGAAGAAGAAGATACACGCCTAAGGTGATCCGTGAAGGCAAGCCTAAAAGGACTCCAAAACCAAAGACCCCCAAGGCAACTGAACCGAATGACACTCTCAAAGTAAAAAGGAAGTATGTGCGGAAGAATAAAACAAACAATCCTTCAACTTCTCCTGCTGCAGAAGCAACAGAAGCCATTGATCCAAGGCCTTCTGAACCAGCTGCAAGATCCTGTAGAAAGTCCTTAAACTTTGATTTGAATGAACAAGATCCAGAAAACAACTCTCTGCATATCTCAAGCGGGGGTTTATGCAGAGAACCACAACCAGAAGGCTGTCAGACTGCAGGAATCCAGTCCAATTACACGGGTCATCTCGACCTGGGAGAAGAGCTGATGACCAAAACATCACAGTGTGGCATTGCATATGACCTTAATGAGGCCAACAATCAAGATCTGAAAAGTTACATGTCACTTCCTCTAGAAGACAGATATGACAGGTCACATCCTGACTGCACTCTTACCAATGGACAGAACAGTCCAAGAAGTTTGCAAGGAAAACAAGAATTGTCCAAGAAAGATGCTGACCTTGTGCAAATCCCCAACTGTAGCCCATGTTTGAGTTCTAACAAAGTTGTGAAGACTAGAGGGAGGAAAAGGGGGAAATCCAACATAAGTGATGTAATAGACGTCAATGTCAGCAATGATATTACCAATAACTCCAGATTGGAGCAACCAGAGCAAACAACTCTGGTTAATGGAAGTGGTCACGGATTTCCAGATAACGTCTTTTCTGACATATGCAAGAAAAAGAGAACTGACAAGGGACGGTCACACGCATCTAGCACATCCTCTTCTGCTACTACCTCCGAAGACGCAGGCCGACTAGTGGGAGCTCAAAACTATCTGGGATTACATCATACTGGTTCACACTACTACTACTGCCACCCTGGTCCTTTTGGAAACAATGCAGCAACGAATTATCAGGCAACGATGCTTACAAGTGCCCAAAACAAGACTTTACTTGCAAATACTTGGGTTGACATTGGAAGGCTGCAGAAAAAAAAGCGGACTAAGGTCACCACCCGTGCTCGTGATCTAACTTCACTAGAAGGAATTGCCTCATCCTCACCTGGGAAATCAGCAATAAAACACTCACGTGCAAACAAATCTAATAAGCCATCCAATATCGGTGCTGACTGCTGTATGAATCCGTCAGAGGACCCCAACTTCTGTGAGACACTCAATGAGGATGCTCATACAACCCCAAAATCAAAAAGGAGAGCCAGGCAGCAAATGTCTTCAGCTATCTGCAATGTTGATCGTGCGACAAAGCCCCACTGGGATCTTGTACTTTATGATGGAAATCAGTCCAGTAGGAAGATAAATGGTGGGTTTTAATCAACCGTTCAATAACTGATAAAATTTAATGAAATATAATATGTACTTAAAAGAATTCATTTCCTGCAGGTTCAATTCAAGCACTACCATGGAACAGTAGCACCTCCTTTGAGGATCTAACTGAAGCAGTTATTGAAGGACTGAAGCTGCTTGATATCAACCGAGAAGGCTGCACAAAATCAAATAAAAAACGCACAAAATCAAATCAAGAACAAAAGGCACTTGTGCGATATGATGTACACAACCAAGAGCAGAATGCTCTTGTTCCATACGTGAATGATGGTACAATGGTTCCCTTTGTCAGAAAAAGACGTCAAAGAGCTAAAGTTGACCTTGATGATGAGACCACTCGTGTTTGGAGACTTCTTCTTGAAAACATTAATAATGAAGGCATTGATGGGACTGATGAGGAGAAAGCGAAGTGGTGGGATAATGAAAGAAGTGTTTTCCATGGGCGTGTGGACTCATTTATTGCTCGTATGCGGCTTGTTCAAGGTACCATGCAAATATCCACACCTTCCTCTAACCTTCATATAACTGGTTCTGGTCATGTTTACTATTGTATTGTTAGGCTCGGTCTACTTCATGGCAAATTTGTTGGACAAGATACTTATTCATAAAAGTATCCTGTTCTTGGAACAGGCCGTGGGGTAACCTTAAGAGCTTAGCTAATCATAATGAATCGTCCTGCAAAATATGATGTGTCAAATTTTCCCAGTTCAAAACTAACGCAAAGCAATGTTTTTGGTCCATCACTAACTCAGTTCATTGCTTCCTGCAGGGGATAGACGATTCACTCCATGGAAGGGATCCGTTTTGGATTCTGTTATTGGGGTGTTTCTTACTCAGAATGTCTCAGACCACCTATCAAGGTAAGAGCACAATAGAAGTTACCGAAGTTCAATTTGTATCTATATTCCTTACATCATAATGAAGTGTATATCCGATCATGTTTGCAGTTCTGCTTTTATGTCACTTGCTGCACGTTTTCCAGTGAAGTCAGAGTGCCATGGGCACACCCTTTCAGAAGAGGCAACAAGTGCCTTGGTTGTAGAACCAGAAATTTGTATAATTGAACCTGAGGAGAGCATCACTTGTAATGAGAAGCCTGCAGATCAACCAATATGTGATAGGACTTCAAGGATAATCAATGAGCTTGATACTAGTGACGACAAAGAAGTCGTCAACAGCGTAGACCCAATGAGAAGTACCTGTGTTTTGGTTAGTCCTACAAATCATTCTTGCGAAACCAGCCGAGAAGCTCTCAATGATTCTAGAGTGGAGAAAGAAAATAACCAAACCATAGAAATTGGCGAAGCAAATTCACTAGTAGATGACAGAGCTAGGGGTGATGCAACTTCATCACAGCACTCTGTGATTTCATCCCAAACCTCTGTCAATTCTCCCAATCTCCAGTCTCTGGGAATAAGGAGCGCTTTCCCAGCCACAAACTTGCAATGCAACTATTCTGATTATTCAAGCTCTTTTATGGGGCTTCTGAGGATGGCAGAGAAACCCCTGCTACATGAGGCTTGTGGTCAAACACCTGCAAAAGATCAACTAGATTGTTTGAACTCTATCACAGCATTGGATGCCTCTTTAAATTACCAATCTTGTCTAAAACAAGATCTCCAACATCGAGCTAGCATCTACAAGGAAATACTAGAGTCCGAGAGCAGATCGCCGGATTTGTCAAGAAAAGATGACAATAGCATAACAGAAAGTATTCTAACTACAGAGTCAACAGCAGGACGCCTTGAGAAGGAGAAAAGTTTAGATGGAACCCCAAGGTCTTCTGCGGACAACTCAAGCTCTTGCTATGTTCTTGAAGGGGAAGAAATGGTCATACAGTCACAAACACAAGCTATGCATCAATTTCTGGATAACTTTCCCTATATCAGTGAGAGCACTGTCAAGACAAACTATGATCGCAATCTCCAACAAGTTTCAGACCGCAGGAATTCATCAGGTGGAATTTCTGAAGTTCCCAATCCCAATCCTAGCAAACCAAAGAAAAGTGGAAAGGACAAGAGATATGCATTTGACTGGGACAGTCTCCGCAAACAAGCGCAAGCTAATGGTATAAGAGAAAAAACAGCCAACACTAGGGACTCGATAGACTGGGAAGCAGTGATGCATGCTAAAGTTGGTGACATTGCTGAGACCATCAAAGAAAGAGGCATGAACAACATGCTTGCAGAGCGAATAAAGGTAACTTAATATCACTACAATAATCTTTTAGAACTTTTTTCAGTAGTTTTTATGTCCTTTAGTGGAATTTACCTTACAATTGATCGACTGGGTAAATCAAAACAGGCTCTCCTGGATAGACTGGTGGAGGACCATGGCAGCATAGATATGGAGTGGTTGAGGGACATTCCCCCAGACAAAGCAAAGTAAAGAAACATTACTTTCCCTACTATCTAAATTAATTGCATAGAATAATGTAAATTGGTTCTAATGTGCTAGCTAATGCCTGCAATTAGATGTCTGTCTGCTTAACTAATTATTTGTTACACTTTTTAGCAGATTTTCTTAAGTAATATACGAGGACACTTATAAATGCTTTGTCTTTAACAGAGAGTACCTTCTGAGCTTTAGAGGACTGGGTTTGAAAAGTGTAGAGTGTGTTCGACTTTTGACACTGCACCATCTTGCATTCCCAGTAAGTCTTTTTACGATGATTGCACCAACTTTTACTAGTGATTTAGTGAACAATTTTAGAAAGAGTTTGACAACTGTCCACCAGGTTGACACTAATGTTGGACGTATAGCTGTGCGTTTAGGCTGGGTTCCCCTTCAGCCACTGCCAGAGTCACTCCAACTGCATCTTTTAGAAATGTAAGTTCCATTGCAAACTTTCTGGAGAAATATGCTCGTGTGCATGCACTGACATGCTGGCCCCTCAGGTACCCAATTCTGGAGTCCATTCAGCAATACTTGTGGCCACGGTTGTGCAAGCTTGATCAAAAGACACTGTAAGTTGTATCTCCTTTAACAGTCATTTCCTTTCTTATTTGAAAAATGCTCAAGAGCTGTTCGTTTATTTTATTCAACAATAACTTATTATCCACCTCTATTGACTAATTTTAACCCATATCTCATTATAGGTACGAACTGCATTACCATATGATCACATTTGGGAAGGTACATTCCAAGCAAAGAAAGAATTATTATTTATTTATCTATTTATAATTGTTATTATTATGGTTGTTGTTGTTGTTTTTATTGTTCGAGAGCAGATAGAGAATAAACTTTGCCCTCTTTAATGCAGGTGTTTTGCACTAAAAGGCAACCAAATTGCAATGCATGCCCCCTGAGAGGAGAATGCAGACATTTTGCAAGTGCTTTTGCAAGGTTTGTATTTGCGGACAATAAGCCACTGCACATTTAGTAAGAAGAATTAGTAAGAAGAACAAGTTCAGCCTTCAAGTTATCAATAAGCAGAGCAAATACTCAATTAATAAGCAGAGCAATTTCAATCATGATTAAAATGAAGAACAAACACTTCAAATTTCAACACAATGCAGTCATTTGTTAAATCTATCAAGTAATAAGCACTGAAATTGGCGAAGACTGGATGATTGTGGGTTTCCCAACAATAGTCTACTTCCCCAATTTACATCAGGAATAATTTATCTAATTATGTTAGAAGACCTATCAACTTTATGAAACTTGTCAAGTTCATAAATGCACCTATCTAGGAAGGCGATTATTAATAGAGAAATCCTAACGTAGGTAGTAGAGTTTCAAATGCGTTCATATTGAACAAAGTTACCTGATGTTTATGTTTATATTTTCGTACTGGTAACAATCACTTGTAACAACAGTGCTAGGCTTGCTCTACCGGGACCTGAGGAAAAAAGCATAATGGCCTCAAATGGGGGGAGCTCGATACATCTAGATCCTCAAGCAAGCATCAATCCTCTACCATTGCCCCCTGCTTGGAGTAACCACCACTTGGGAACTTACTCCAGATGCAACTCAGAAGCACTTGCATTGGCCAATTCGTGTGCCTCACTGTCACAGTGTTCACCACACACCATCCATCATTTGGAAAGAAAGCCCCATTCTAATTGTGAACCAATTGTTGAGGTTCCAGCATCACCAGAACCAGAACCAGAACAAGAACAAACGTTGTGTGACATTGAAGACGCATTCTACGACGATCCTAATGAAATCCCAACAATCGATATCAATTTGAAAGAACTCAGTCAGACTATACAGAATTACATGCAAGCCAAAGGGGAAATTCAAGAGGCTCAAATGTCAAAGGACTTGGTGGCCTTGACACCTGAAGCTGCTTCAATTCCTACACCAAAGCTCAAGAACATCAATCGTCTTAGAACAGAGCATCACGTGTAAGTAATGCCGCCCTGGATAAATTCTCAAAATTGATTGCCTTGCGTCATTTGATTATATGCTTTTTGGATGACTAGTACTACCATGGAATTAAACCATTTAGAAAAGATGTCAACCTCGACTAATGACAAAAGATTCTCTATTTGAGGTTGTTTCTTTTTTTCTTAATCTGAGGTTGCTATTGACGGAAAAACCAAAAATAAATGAACTTTCCACCTCTACGAAAAGTAAATTGAACTTTTTCAGTTCATTAACTACTTCCATTATCATGCAGCTACGAACTCCCAGACACACATCCCCTTTTGGAACGGGTAAGTTTACTTAATTAATCCGTGCATTTCTTTTTCATTTGCATATTAGGTTGTGTTATAATTGCATCTCTTTCATTTGTAGTTGGACAAACGAGAGACTGATGATCCATGTTCTTACCTTCTCGCAATATGGACCCCGGGTAAGTATTGAATCGAAAAAGTCTGCTGTATGGAAATGGTCATTGGGAAAGAAGATATGGTAAAGTAAGTTCCTTTATCACTCTGCCAGCAATTCAGTTTCAAACTAACAGTTGATGGCTAAACTAGGTGAGACTGCAAACTCTATTGAAGCTCCTGCAAGAAGATGCAGTTCAGAAGATCCAAACATGCTTTGTGATGAAGAAACATGTGCCTACTGCAGTAGTCTTCGAGAAGCAAACACCCAAACCGTGAGAGGAACTCTTCTGGTAAGACATGGTTATGGGCTAGAAGCATGAAAGTGCATGCAATGGTGTTTAGCTTAAGAATTTCTGATGAACATTTGGTGATGCCAAATTCTTCCTTATGCAGATACCGTGTAGAACAGCAATGAGAGGCAGCTTCCCACTCAACGGAACGTACTTTCAAGTAAATGAGGTAACAAATTGTTCCCTCAGTCTTCTACATTTTGCTAGCTTGATGTCACTTCTTGTACATACCTAACTATTTCGACATAATATGAAGGTGTTTGCTGACCACGACTCCAGCCTTAATCCAATCCAAGTTCCCAGGTGTTGGTTGTGGAATCTACCAAGAAGAACTGTATTTTTCGGAACATCTGTGCCAACCATATTTAAAGGTACTGCAACAGACTAATACACTTTCTTTTGAAACTGAAACCAGGATAATCGATTCCTAAATTCCTTATTCCTAAAATGTCATTCAGGTCTGACCACTGAAGAAATTCAATATTGCTTCTGGAGAGGTACGATCCAAGCAGGCAGTATAGTCATTTGCTGTACAGATGCAAAATTCTTTTCAAACTGAATCCAATTGTCCACTTCTTTTATAATGGAGGAGATTCTGTACTGTTGTCCTAATTATATCATCAATAATTAAGCAGGTTATGTTTGCGTAAGAGGATTTGACCAAAAAACAAGGGCACCTCGTCCACTGTTGGCCAGATTGCATTTTCCAGCTAGCAGGATGACAAAGGGGGCGAAAGGCAAAGTGAACGACGAGTAGGTGACGACATGGGACAATCAGATTGAGACACCACAATTATGTTTAATTATTTAGAGAAAGATAGCATCTGGAATAGGAGTTAGAAGACCCTGTTTAGTGCATCCGGAATTAGTCAAGATAGTCTCCAAAATTAGAAATTTAGCATCCTAGTTGTAACTCATTGTAATGAATTGATTCGTGCTCGAATTGAGCAAATTTTTCAGCATCTATAAGGATACAGCACAGGATGAGTAGACATTGTGTGAAAACAGTAATACACCCGTCAAGATGCACAAGAAGAGGGAATACCCTAATGGTTAACTGGAGTACTGGACTCTACCCACCAATTTTCCCTTTGTACACAAAAGGCTTGCCTCCGTCTCCAAAAAAAATTAAAAGATAATAATCTACAGGCAGACCTACTATCCCTTTAACAATTATGGGAGTAACAGGTACAAAAATTTAAAAGGATGAGGTGGTGACCGAGACATATGAGTTTATAGAAGAAAGTGACGGGTATTGAGTTAGTCAAGACCAATGAGTGAACTAGATTCCTCCCATAGGCATGAGAAACCTATTACTTAACAAACTAACAATGTCTCTAAACAATAACTCTCCTCTAAAATTGCTCCTTCAGCAACCATGACTAAACCATCCCCCGCCCTTCTTCTTCCTCTATTCTTAACGCAAGCACCTCTCTTTTTTGAAAGATTATTAGACTAGAGTTGGTATACCTACACAGCTTGCTATTTCTGTTTAGAAAAAAGAGAAGAGTGGGTTGGTAACCAATCCAATTGGTCATCCAAAAATCTGATACAAAACTAAGACTTCCGTAGGTGCTATGACTTAGTCAGGTGGTTCCACCTTAACACATTTTCTGCTACCGTTAAATTTTAAGAAGCTTTAGTAGCTTCAATATTTCTCTAGAAAAGCAGTAACAACAAATCAAGTATAAGAAACCAGTACGGCAAGTTCACACAATAGAGTAGACAGCTAGTGTGGTAAAAAGATAGACAAGTTACCAATTGTAGCATTGTGAACCATGTGATTTGCTTTGACCCACCTCCCAAATTAGACAAGGCTAATGCACTTCCGTTTTTGGAGGAAACCTCCATGTTTCGTGAAGCACCACTTGCAAACTTTGAAAATGCAAATAGGCCAATGTATTAGTTCGCTTGAATTAAAGACTTAAAGCAATAGGCTTTTCATATAGAATATCAAAAGGTTACAAATGTATCAAATGACTAATTTATTGAGACATCAAAAGGTTAAAAATACATGCTTATCATATGAATTGACAGACAAATATAATTTAGATGTTCTCAAAGTACGGAGCTACATATTTGTGCAGTCATGCATAGCATAATCATCATAGATGATCTGGCCTTTCTGAACCTGAGGTCACAGGCCTCATAGCCATGCAAAGTACATTACTCAGGAAAAAAAATACACTAGATATGAAAACCAATTTCACCAGAATGATACTTGAATCAACAGAGCTTAGTTTTCACTAATTATGCCCATTGAAAAAGGAGAAATGGATACAGAAGGAGATGCTTTGCTTTTATCTTAATATAAACAGCAGGAAATTCAAGAGTATTAAGTTTAAAGAGCAAGAGGCAATTATAGACTACATGCAGCGTGCATAAAACAGAAATCAAATGAAAGAATAATAACCAATCAGCCCTAGAGATTCGAAATCAATGCACATGAAGAAAGAATATATGATCACGAACTCCAGAGTACCCCTTTGAGCATAACACAGGGATTCAGAAATCATCAAAAGGAAAGACAAGGATATCTCACCTTGCTTGGTAGGTTGGCAACTGATTGACCTCAAATCAGCAATTATTCAAGCAATCCCTTTATTGTACAAAGAAGAGGCTTCATCTGTTGAAGAATGACAAGAGGAACTAGGATGAATTCTCTAACGTCAAAAGAATACAACTTGGGATGCAACACTGTCAAAGGAAGGAAAGAAAACAATGAAGTTTGTATTGCAATGCCGAAGGCTTCAGGTGGTGATTTGATAACTAGAATATGAAGAAATTCCGAGGAAAATGCATACAGGAGTGCCAGTGCTTTGAATGTTTTTTTATTATCACGCTGACAATTTCACTCCACTTTGCCAAATTCTAAAAATGATCCCGCTGTCCAATCTGTGCTACAATCAGTCACATAAAACACCTTCTCAAGGTACTTATATAACGGCATTCTGTAAAGAGTAGCTAACTTCATGTTTATTATTTAATTAAAAAAGAGTGATCGAGGAAGGGAGCTAACTTCATGATAAAACTGGTTTCTCCACCTCCTTAATGGTTATTTGAAGACAAAGAATTTATCGATTCTCACTCTCACTGATGTTAAGCTTCATGTTCAAGTTGAACTTCCAGTACTTCCTCCTACCAAGTTCTCAACTCCATTAGAACTTTTCGTTATTGTGTGGCTTTTCCTTGTCTTTCTCGTATTAGTTAATGATTATAATGTTCACCTGATGTTAACAGATATGGAGGAGACGCACAATTGCAATAAATTTGGTGGCAGAGAGTAAGTATGAGGCTATGACTGAGAACTACTGCCAGCTTTAGGCCTGGTGATGACAACTAGTGTGTCCTATTGATGAACCAGCCCTACAAGAATTTACCTATCCTATAACTAAAGAAACTGACTTGATGATCCTGTAAACAACAAGAAAACAAACGAAAATGAAAAGTTCACAGTGATTCAGCAACGAAATTGCCAAAGTATTCACAGACATCACAGTTTTGTAAATTAGCCTACATTGATTTCAGAAGAAAAAAAAAACTAATAAGCCCCGTTGTTTCACCATCAAAGTCATAAGCATTTCACCCCCAACCCAACTGTCCATTCAAAAGAGAGGACCATACCATTGAATTATTTGTAATCTCAAGCAGTCACAGAGATGCTCTATCTGAACATATTGCTCCAAACCTTGTTCCATGACGTACAAATCTTTGCCACCCAAAACCCGAAGTTCTCGACTTACCAGATACTAGATTGGGAAAGTCAAACTCATAGTTGCTGAAGTACCAGCAACCTAGTTAATGTGACAATTTAACAAGTTATAAATAAGCACACGCTGAACCTCTATTTCACGTCAAAAGACAGATAGAGGATGGCAAAAGAAAGTGCCATGGCACACTCTTTTTGTGTGCTTGACCAAATTTACTCCAAAAATGTGAATGACTGCTTTCAAATTATGAGCAATAATGTAATCCGAGCTTCATAGCAACAGCATTAACCTCACATTATTAAGCTGTGAACGAATTGGCTTGTTGTATTGATCGGGGATTTCGTATGTATACTAGTACAAGAGTACATGAGATACCTAACTTGTGTAAAACACTGCATATGTACTGAATATCTACACTAAACATTGTAGGAGATTATACTCCCAATACGCATCAATTTTCCTTGGTTCCTAAAACCTTCACCACTAGTGACTGTGACTCACCCAAGGACTCATAAATCATGTAATCAACTCAACTCCAACCAACACAAACCTCATTGAAAAACTAGAGGCCGAGGCCTTACTCATAAAAAACCATATGATATCACGAAGCCTTTTACAAAATCGAGAAACTTATAGAAAAGGTGTGACAATGAAATCCTGACACCTTATATGAACATAACTACTAAATGATATCAGGAAACATTTCCATAAACCTATCCGAAGCATGAATGATGAAACTCTGCATCAATACATTCATGCTAACTTCACTTTCAGACAATAATCTCTACACCGTGAATAAACTTTCGGTAATTTCATGCTTCCTTTCAACTTCCATTACTTTTCCAAAATCCTTCCACACCTACATATGCACTTCTTTCTCTTCTTCTTTCCCCCCAATCCTTTCTCTTTTTCTTGGTTTTAAAAGGAGGCACCAAGGCCGCTGAAAAATTGAAAGTCAATTATCACTACCACTTCAGCAATTTTCTCCTCATTCTGTTTCTTCTTTTCAATTATCAATCTTCACAACCCTCACGCCAAAAAAATAAAAGTAATGCAAATAGTTTCCCAAACCTATGAGCTTTGAGTCTTATGACCCAAGGGCTAGTAAATTAATATATACTCCGTTTAATCGCAATTATTCTAGATCTATTTCGACGATTATCATCCAAATTTATCCTAACCTGAATTCTTTTATTTCTTTAGACTCTCTCTTTTATTTTACTCTACTGAGATCTATCAATGATAAACAACTAATGCCAAAGCCAGTACGAAAATAACAAATTAACTAGACAATACAGCTTATACTTGTGCACCAATTAGATAAATGCTAATTAAAAGATAATACGAGACCGAGATTTCATGGTGAAGCGAGTACATAAAGAGCAGCAAGTAAGAGATTTAGCAACAGTGAATCTGAATATTAAAAATTAGTTACCTGTTGCTGTCGGTCGGAATGAGACTTATGAGAGTGAGACTGCGGTGAGAAAATGAGATGAGAGAGAAAGAGGGGTGGGAAGTGGAAGGGTCGAGAAAAGGGGGCAAGATTGGAGGGAAAACATTTGATATTTTTGAGGGTGCCTTTTCGTTTGCCGCCTTCTCTATATTTTTCCTTTTTTTCCTTTTTTTTCTTTATTTTAATTTAACCCAGTATATAAAGCCACCTAGGCTAGCCACCTGGTAGTATACTAGGCCATTAGATACTAATCGTTAAAAAGAAAAGTAAAACCATGGAATTGTGGAAACGAGTCTAGGATTTGAGCGGTTGAGTCAGTTTAGTGAACCCACGTATCTTGGTAATTTCTTCTACGGTAGACAAGTAGACATATTGAATCGAGTCGATTGAAACATGACCATCTGGCCGTGTTTTTATCGCCTTTCTCGTTTAATTCAGTTTAGTTTAGTTTTTATCAGTGTAATAGGGCTTAATTAGATTAAGAAAACATGGATGAAGTAAATGACACTCTTTTTCAAGACCAAATTTGATAGAAGTTTGTAAGACTAAAATAACGTAAATTATATTATACACCCGAGTGTAACTTGCATTATACATCCGTCTTTTTATGTAAATGATTAATATCGGGCCCTTTATTTTTTATGAAGTATCAGACCTAAAATAAGAGAAATAAACAAAGAGGGTGCACGGCGTACAACCGGATGTAACCCGCCTTTGTATGTAGATGATAAATATTGAGCCCTTTAATTTTTATGATGTATTGGATCTAAACCAAGAAAAATAAACAAAGAGGGTGTACGGTGTAAGGTACATGTACGATGTAAGTATTCACTAAAATCCAAAAGATTCATCCTACCAACAAGTGTAAAGTGTAAATTTGACAGATGTTTGGGACTCAGCTATACTGTATCGACATAGCATCTCTTTGCTACTGGCTACTGAAAATTGCTTGACCACTCAAGACAATTTGCGGCGAAGGTGTATCTGTATTGCCAACAGATATTACTTGTGCGAAGTGGAAGAAGAATCACCTGTTTTTTCAATGCTTGTACTCACGTTTTGTCTGTGCAACAATCAGGAAATGGGCTGACTTTTCTACTATTGTGAGATCAATAAGGCTGGAACTTAGATGGCAACTTTAAAACGACAAAGGGAAGCACTGAAAAAGGAAGCTCTTACGCTTGGTGCTGGCTACCACTGTCCATGTTCACTAGTTAGAAAGAAACAATAGAGTTTTCATTGAAAGAAAGAGGATAGAATGAAGATATAGTGAAGGAAGTTCAAGGCGTTATTAGAGTCGGATTGTTTTATATGTTTAAAAGGTCTCCCTTTTTAAGTGATATTGTACATAGATTAAACTAGTGAAAATTTTGGTTGTAATTGGGCTTCTTCTCCAGGGGAGTTTTCTACTTCCCTTTAGAGAATGGTATTTAGGTTACAAAATTTAACCATTTCCCAATAAAAAAAAACAAGTGTAAAGTGTTTATTGTATCAATGTGGGGTTGGTTGGAAGGGTAATCAATTCCATACCATTTAAACAAGATCTCGAGTTCGGGCCTCAGCGTATGCGGAGACCCTCAGACTTACTCACTACAGTCAGATGTGCCACCCGAGTCGGGTCTAAATGTAGTCGAAGCGAAGCTTCAGTGAATTGGGCGGGCAACCAAAAAAAAGTGTTTATTGTACTCCACTTTGTACATAGCCTTATACACCCTTTAAAAATATTAACCCTCTCCATCGTTGCTTCCCATTTTTCCGTAAACCCTCTCTATTGACAAAACAAAATACTCATTTTCACTCTTTCTACTCACAACACAAACTCTTCTCATTTCACTCCCCGTATGAAAAAAAACTCCAATTTTCATTATCTCTCTTCAAGATTTCACTCTCCCCTCACACAAAATAAAAACCTATTCACTATCTCTTTTCATTAAAAAAAAACCTTCAATTCACACGTCTTATCTCCTACTTCGTTGGAAGACTTGTTTAGCAGGCGTTGGTCACTTCAGACTTTAGTCAAAACTTCTAAAATATCTTATGGGATAAGATCTTCCTTTGCTTATAATAATATCAGCTGCTCATCGACTACAATCCTGACTAGCAGACTAACGGATTAGGAAATGAATGTCTTTTCACCAACAGTCACAAAACCTAGCATTGTTCTTTTTTTTGAGGAATCACAAGCGATAAATTGCATTGTTTATTTTTTTTTTTTAAAGTACTGCTAAGGAATCGATGAGCTAAGCTAAAATAGCAATGTTGTCAAATTGACTATTTGAATTGTCTGACTAATTTTGACAAAGTAATGAAATTCCTGAAAGTGTTACTTTTTGTCAACGCATGGAATTCTCGAGAGAAAATCTTCTCCAGTAACTTGACCCTTCAATACTAAATTAATGGGTGAGAATTGCTTTTATTTAGCTCCCCCCCTATTGTACCCCTATGCTTCAAGTCTCCAACGGATGAGATTTTCTCCAGTGCATAAACGCATTGGAGAAGATCTGCTCGAATTTCTCATGCACTGAAGTTACTGATTTGCAACTCGGCAACTCGCGGATTAAGGTGATGAGCTTTTGTAATCAAACTTCGCTGTTGATCAGGCCAATCGTGGTCTGTTTTCAGCACCTTCATTAAGTTAGACTATTGTTCGTTTTTGACCAAATGAGAAAAAAAAAGATTAAAAATTAAAAAGAATAAGTGGTATGTAGAAAAGTACGAATACGCCTGGATCTCTCCTATGCACTGGAATACTGGATGTATGAACAGAAGTGGCACTTATTACTTGGTAGTTGAAATTTTTTTTTACTAATAACTTTTGTCTAATCAATTTAGGGACACTTCTTAGAGATCAACTTGGCTGCTCGGAAGTTGATTTTATTGAGTCAACTGAGAAAAACTTAGGCAAATAAATTGTCATACCCTCTACGTATAGCAGAGCAACCGGAGTTAGCCATGCTGAATAAATATGGCGTAGAGACTAAAATGGTGCTGGAGGTATGTTTCAGTTATATTGCTGCAGATTCGAGTCTCGAGAGGACACTTACCTTCAATACTTGCGGTTGTGGGCTCAGAAAATCAGTTACAACAAACATTGATGTAATTGATTGGTGAAGTGAATAGCAGACTGAGGGAATGGTCCTCTTATTTGTGGATGAAGCATATATTCTGAAGCTCATAGGAGCTGTAGTTGATCAAGTAAAATCTTTCGAGCTTTGTTATTGATTGATTCTTTTGCTTTCTTAGTTGTCGCTCACATAATGAATATGATCTTATCAGTGTATAGGTGTCTTAACACATGATCAATACAAAAAGCACATAGAAGGTAACTCAAGTTTAAATGAGCGTTTTCAAGCAGTGCATCTTCCTGAGCTGTCCACCGAAAATTAAAGTTTTTTGAGTTACTGAAGATTTGGCAGGTGATATATGAAGATCACCACAATGTTAATTACTCTGAGGATGCTCTGATTGCTGCAGCTAATCTATCCAGAAAGTCTACTGGGTAATTATGACCTGTAGTCTCTTTCTTACAAACTTTCTCTGTGCATTATGTTTGTCAGACTCACAACTACAGGTCATGTGTCCCGGGGAATCATGGGTCTGAAAGCGTCTATAAGCCCCACTGCCCCAGCCCCCAAGCGACACCCACGGTGCCCTCGACTGACAGAGGAAAAGAAGTTTCCTAGGCAAAAAGGACTACAGAGGGCAGTTGCAGGCCACCTGCAAAGTCCCAAAGAACAGAATGAAAACTCATTTTGCCGCTTTGAATGGGCTGAAATGTCTAGCATAGCACTGAATATCTTGCCTATTTTTTACAGTTCAGAGCAACAAAACTACTCTCTGAGATGCGTTTTGAGAAAAGTTTGTAGGACCGCAATCTTTTATGTACTTTCGTATGACTATAACTGCTGAGTAATGGTAAGCAGTAGTTCATGACTTGATGGCAGGTAAGCTGGTCTGCCACACCAGCTATGAAATAACGACGCTAGGCACCATGTCAGCTGCTTTCGAAAGGTATTGAAGTGTGACCAATTCTTTAAGGTGACTCGGAAGGAGGGCATATCATCTAATTTCATGAATGAATTTTCGAAGTAAACCCTCCATACTAAAAACATCCATTAGAATGGAAGGCCTGTAGAAAATACAATGTATATCATGGACCTTCACAAAGAGTTCAATTCATCGCAATTGCTTCAGCAAATATATGAACTTGCGACATACAGAGTGACAGATTTCACATATTCAACAACCTATCATCCCAGAAGTGCACGGGCAAACAAAAGAGAAGGAATAGTCACAACTACAGCCAATATCTAATTCAGAGCACGATAAACATGGATCATTCTCAAAATGTCGTGCAGCAAATAGATATAGCATTACATTAACACTGATGAGACTCGCCCTTCCTCCAAACCGAGGGTCAACAAGCAAGTCCATCGTCCTCTTCTCCTACATTTCCTGAACATATCCCAAGACCCATTTCAGGAAAGTTACTTTGAAGTTTTAAAAAAAAACTAAAGATGGAAAATGCATACTTGAAGTGCTAACATACATAGAAATGAATAATGCAACCATTCTAGCCAAATATAGCTCTTCAAAAATACAAAATAAAATAAAAAAGAAACAGGCCAAAGATTAACAGGCTAGGAAACATTCTTCCGAAGTATCAGGTTAGCATTGGATGTATAAAACACAGGTTAATAGTTGTCACACGAGAGTCAAAAGAAAGTGCCTTCAGACATTTGGTCGGGAAAAAATGAAAAAATATCATAGAAAACAATAAAACATTACTACAAGTAGTATAAAACAAATGCATGACACCAAGTGACCAAACTGAACTACACCAGATACTGATTAGTCATTACCCAACAGCACCTTGATGAAACCAGCAAGTTAAAATGAAATAACGAGGCCCAGAAAACAGAAGGAGAAAGGAAAGGGGGGAGGGGGGAGGTGGAAGCTTCCATCTAAATCAATTGCTCACTAAAAAGTTACCTTGTGCTTTATATTTTATAACAAAATGTTAGAGCTCAGCTACACAAGATGGAGTGCACATTGAAGTAGATCAATAATTTGCTCAACAATTACAGATCAAGAATGGTACTAGAGTCCAGATGTTTAACCACAAGAAGTACAAGATATAAGTTTTACCTTTTCGAGTAAGCAATTGAATTCTGAAGACAGCTTCAAGAGTTCTTCGCGCAGACCACCATCCAGTTTCAAGGCCATTTCAACATCTTCTTTCGCTTCCCACAGCCTCCCCAATCCTTTTCTCGCAGTAGCTCGGCGTGCATATACTTTCACGTACTGATCATCAAGTTTCAGCGCCTCAGAGCAATCAATCTCAGCTTCTCGGTAATTACCAAGTTGAAGATACGCCGCAGCTCTGTTAGCAAAGGCAGCAGCTGTTGGCAGACAAGAGATACTTCTGGAGTAGTAGTATATAGCATCTTCGAAATTCTTCCACCCGAAGTGGATGTTGCCAATTTCTTTCAAACAAGTAGCGTCTGCAATATGCAATCATCAAAGCAGCAACCATTCATCAAGTTTAGCATTAAACGTAGAGGGAATAGACAAACAACATCAACAAATGGCCCAGGAAACCAAAATATAACGTGGAGGGAATAGACAAACAACATCAACAAATGGCCCAGGAAACTAGGATATCCAAGGTCAATAACCAAGTTGATAGGTGCCCTGTCCACGATCTTTTAACTAGGGGCTAATTAGCAGTGCAAAAAGCATAGGCAAGTTAAAAATGACCCCATGAGAGCCAAAATGAACTGCATTGACAACACAATTGAGTTGGGATACAGATATTTTCCTGAGATAAAGTATTTTTTTCAAAAAAAGTACTATCACATATGATTATCATGGGGCAGGCTTATATCTACAGCAAGTTCAAGGGCGCGTTTTGTTCATTTACAAGAGCTAAGCAGAAACTAAACTGAAAAAGCTGAGCCAAATTGAGAACAATTGAAATGTAACACAAAACAGGTAAAACACAAATTAAAGCCGAAATCAGTATCAACATAATGGCAATCTATTATTAGCATAGAAGAGTAATTATATAAGAAGCTAACCGAGGCGTTTAGGGATAGGGGTAGGCCAACAAGGGAGCACAACAGGATAATAAGGCCTATCCCGGTCATCCTCACTATGCCTCTCACACTCTCCAATCATCCCCACCACCATTGCCTTTCTCAAATTGACAAGCACTGTCTTATCTTGCACAGTCATCACAACCACCTCTGGCTCAAACGGGTGAAACGCCGAGATCATCATAACTCCTATTTCCTTGGGCAACCCTGACGCACGCTTTTGCGCCGCCGTGTAAACCACACTCCACTTTCCCTCCCCTTTCTCCACATCCGTCAACCTCCAAAATCTAATCTTCCCTCTTCCCTTCCCCTTCTCCAACATTTTACTGTACATAACAAACCCCCCAGCCGCGTACACAAACCGCGAAAACATCAAGTTGGGTGTGTCGTGTGGCTTCACTTGCCCCTCCGGCAACGGGATAAACCTCAATTCCATTCTCTCTCCAAAAGGGTCGTCCAAAACTAACACCCCTGAGCTGAGAATTACCCAATATATCTTCCCTTTCTCCTCGAAACAATCACCTACCATCCACCCTGGCGGGGCCCTCCTGCTGCCTGGCCTGTACACACCTCTCATTTTCTCCCACTCGCCACTGTCCGACGTGTACCTAAGCAACATTTCTCCTTCCTCTGCTTCGGCTTCTGATTCAAGTTTCTCCTCAAGTTTATCCTTGGCGGGGGTGGGGTCATGGATTTGGATGACGACAAGGCTGACGTCGTCGTACAATGAAGTATATTTTACCGCGAGAGCGATAGCAGCGACCGATTTAGTATGACAATCACAAGAGGGAAATGGGGGTAGCATGACACGGTCATTCGTGACCAGGTTAGAAATAAGAAGACGGTGATTACCAGCGTCAAGGAGGATTAACCCATTGCTGGAAGTGATAATGTAAGGTGTTGGTGAGGGGGTCATGGCGTTTACGTTAGGAGGGGGAGGGAGAATGTAGTAAGAGACGTTGGGTGGTTCTGACAGTGAGAAGAACGGGTATGGGGCTTCAGGTATGATGCGGGCGACCCGGTGAGTGAGGATCCATGATTGAGGATGTGGAGGAGAGTGAGTGAGGTAGGATTTGAGGAAATGGGGTGAGGTTAAAAGAGAGTGCCAGTGTTTGGAGACGCATTTGAACTTGTGGAGGGTTTTTGATGGTAAACGGGTTAGGATTTCTGAGAGTATTATGTCTTCCGGCAGTATTGAGGGGTTTGACGCCATTCTTTATGGGTAAGGGTCAGTTTCCTTTTTCAGTGATGGCCGATGTGGTTGTGTGAGCGGGGGAAAGGAGGGGAGGGAGAGATGATAGTACTATTTTCGTGAGAGTGTATGAGCTGCGGTTTTGCGGGGGTGTTTTCACTGTTTTGGGTGTTTCGAGTTTTGGGCTTGGGTCACTTTTTTTAAATTGATCTGTAGAAGCTTGGTCCATCTAATATGTAGCGACAGCCAACTATCCATTCAGAGCAAATGGAGATGGTGTTATTCATTCCAATTAGGGGTGGCAATTCGGGTTAGTTGGTCGACCCATTTAACTGATCAGGTCACTTTCGTATTGATGTCAAAATAAGTCAATTTTTTATGAAATGATTAAATATTAAGTTTTATGCGAAAAATTTGTAAACGGGTTGGGTTCGTGTCATTTTGGGTCGTGTCGGGTCGGGTTCGTGTTTTCTCTCATTAACTTCGGGTCATTTTTGTGTCTGGGTCGTGTCGTGTCAACTTTTAACCAGCCCGTCTTCCGTGCACCGGGTGTATATATACACCATGTGCCACGTCAGAGACATTAGTCATATAAAAGATTTCACTAGTCATATTACTACTAGTCATTAGTCATATAAAAATA
>ONZK01004237.1:1909-28532 GCA_900322385.1 Pharnaceum exiguum
CAACCCTAACACAGTGGGAAATTACATAAAATTCAGCTCCTTGACAGAATTCCACCAAAAAAAAAGAAGATAAAAACCAACATGGTCACTCATCACAATCATAATACTTACTAATTGTAACATAAGAAAAAAATTAAGCTTAAGTGACTTACCAATCAAAGCTGTAGCAACTGATGCTATAGAAGTTCCAACTGTAAACACCACTCTATGCCTCTCAAATGTATCCTTTCAAAAAATAAAGAAAAAAACTAAGAATACCCAACTGCCCATTACTTAACTTAAGTCCATAAACAAAATATAAAAAAAAACAAATACTGATTCATAGGAAACAAGAAAGACAGTAACTAAACTAACCTTGGTAGAATAGTAAGTGTCCTGAACAGCATACCAAGAATTAGAAGCCTTTTTCTTCAAGTGGGGTATACCCATTGACCTCCACATTGAGGTCTTTAATGTTCTTAGTCTCTGTAATCTTTGCATTGTTAACACCCTTCAATGATCAACAGTGACTAACTTGAAAGCCAAAAGAGGGAGAAGAAAAAAAAAATGAAATAGAAAAGTCAGGAGGAAGGAAGGGAGAGTGATGAACAAGAAAGAAGAAACAAAAGCTTTTCTCTTCATTTTATTTTCTTATTATGGTTTTTTTTTTCGGTTGGGGGTTATTTTATGTGTCTTTTATTATTTCGATTTTATTTTTATTTTATTTTTCTTGCAAATTTTACTTCAAATTTATTCTTTACAAATTACAGAAATTTTTTTAACAATTAGCACTATTATTATCATTTAGTTTGAACTTTTTGACAAAATTATTTAAGTCGATACTTTTGGCCTTTTTAAATAGGTATATTTAGAAAAGTTTTTTTTATAGCTTGTATACAAATATATGTAATTTTGTTTTACCAATTAATAATCACTCAAATTGAAAATGAATCAAAAAGAAAAAGATAGCTTTCACATATGTCAACTCAACCTTGTAACTAAACGGAAAGGAATGTAATGTGGAAATGAAATATTATTAATCATTGTTTACTCTAAGATGTGAACTTTGTATCATTTTCATTGAAAAGACTCGGTGGTCTCCACCACTCAGATTTGATTTTATGTCGAAAATGTTAAACCTCTACACAGTTTAAGAGAAATATGGCAGCATTTATTTCCAACATATCACAAAAAATATGAGTCTATATATATATTTAACCTAAATTGGAGAGTGGATCTGAAACTGAATCACGTTTTTGTTGCTCTGATAAAGTCAACCTTTTGCCAAGATAAAGTCCAAATGTAGAATCATCTTTTTCAATAAATCCGATCAAATTGGATTTTGTTTAACAACATTGATTTATTGATTTTGTAATTGTCCTTAAATAGCCTCTGAAAAGACCCAACTTTTGTATACAATATAAAAGCAACTAAGTGAGGAAGTAAGAAGACAACCAAAGAAGAGGTAATGTTTAACCTTCAACTACTACTTCTAACTCTAAGAACTTTTGTAGGTACATCAAAATGAAAATGCATTTTCATAAATTATTGATAAACTTATTGTGTTTTTCATCTTACAATTCTAAATTGTGCAGGTTTCTTATTAATACTAAGCATTGAGAAAAGATAAAACATGGTTGGACATACTAAATATGTTGCATTGCTCGTGGAAGACAACTCTTTGATTCGAATTCTTACACAAAGAATGCTAATTAACCATGGATTTGAAACCATAGTAGTGGAAAATGGGAAAGAAGCTCTCGCCATGTTTAATGACGGCAAATCCTTTGATGTTGTCTTTATGGACATGAAAATGCCTATAATGGATGGAATTCAGGTATTTATTTATGATCGATGATGTGCATGATTGTTTCAATTTATTGCAAATGTAGAATGAATATATACCACCATCAAAATTATAATAACGTACGTAATGATGATAATTCTTTTTATTTTTTAATTTTAATTATACCCCTCATTTTATGAAGGCTACAAAGGAGATTCGAGCAATTGGTGTTAAGAGTTTAATTGTTGGTCTAACAGCATGGGATGATGAGCCAGATATTCAAGCTTTTAAGGCAGCGGGGTTGGACGATTGTTTCGAACAACCGTTAACATTTGCGATGATTGAAAAAGTTCTAAAGCAACTCAACAAGTGAAATATATAGTTTCTCTTGGGTTGTATGAATTGGGCTTAATGTGTATGAGATTACATCATATATGCTATACAAACTAAACATCTATCACATGTTTAATTATAAAAGTATGTTGTAAAACTGTTACTCTAATTTTCAAGTTCCTTATCAGTTTTTTATTTGAAATTTTTTCAATGTGTTACTTTCATAAAATGAAAATTAGTGTAATATGATGAGATTACCTATCAAATTATCTTAACTATGATTATCAAGTCAAGTGCAGGAATACTCGCAAATATAGTTAATTTTAAATTCATTTGGTTCTCCACAAGATAAATATAGATTCGCATATTCTTAATTTCATCATTACACTTGTGCTATAAAAGTGGTGGTTACTACTTTATATCCATTGAAATTGACAACATAAATTGCATCCATAAGTTTCTTTGATAAAGGAAGTGATATATATGACACCAATCTTAGCTTTTATCAGTTTGTAATTCCAAACTCAAATTGTTGGTCTGATTGTGTCCAAAAATCCTAAAATATATTAGCACATGTTAAGTAATTTCTTCATCTTCCTCTAAATTGAACCAAATGCATTTGACTTTTACTACATGATTTCCATAGTTAGCAAAGCGGAGGCGAATCCACCCTTTGGTAGATGAGGTTAGACGCCCGCATTAAAATCAGCAATCCCTTTTGAAAACAAGAAAAATTATTTCAGTGCCTCTATTTATATATATGATTTTCCCCAATCAAAAGTTAAAAAGTATGTGTTGGTCTGTTGGCAAAGTAGCACATTGTCCCACACCAATTATCACAGTTCAAATTCCTTAAACCCTTTTTTTCCAAGCTATCCTTTTTTTCGTCGCCAACCCTCTTTCTACCCCACTCTATGCCTCTCAAATGTATCCTTTTAAACAAAAAACAATTAAATAATCCATCAAATAAAAATTCAATCTTTTTAGCAAAAACTGAGAATACCCAATTGCCCATTACTTTATATTAGTCCATAAATAAAATAAATACAAAATTGATTCAAAATATTAACCTTGGTAGAATTATAAGTGTCCTGAATAGCAAACCAAGAATTGGAAGCCTTTTTATTCAAGTGGGGCATACCTATTGACTTCCACATTGAGGTCTTTAATGTTCTTAGTCTCTGTAATCTTTGCATTGTTAAGACCCTTCAATGATCAACACTGACTAACTTGAACGCCTGCTTATCAATTAATGGAGAGTAACTGAGAGAAGACGGAGAGAAAAATAAAGTAAAAGGAAAATGAAAAAGAAAAGTCAGGAGGGAGCCAGGAGAGAGATGAACAAGAAAGAAAAGTTTTTCTCTTCTACGGATCGAGTATTTATTTTCTTTCTCTTTTTTTCTTACTTTTTTTTTCTATTGGGTTTATGTGCCTTTTATTATTTTGGTTTTATACTCTCTTTTTATTTATTTTTCTTGCAAATTTACTTCAATTTGTATTTACAAATTACAGAAATTTTTTTTAACAAAAAGCTTGTATTTTTTTTTTTACCATTATCATCATTTATCGAATTAATCACCTCCTAATCAGCAATAGCTTTTTCACATAAAATATCATTCTTCTCTATCAAATGATTGGTATGTGTTATAATGTATTAACGAAATATAAGAAATTAAAAAATAATGAAAAAAAAATACATTGAGATTTAATGTAGTTGGGTGGCTACATCCTTGAAAGGATATTGATGTTATTATAAATATTTATTTATTTTTAGAAACTATAAATAATAAAATATATCAATAGGGTACATACAGTATCCAAATAAAACCTAAATAAACAGGTTGTACATCTAAAAGCTTTAGGGGTGACACTTAGGACGCTCGAACACCAAATGAGGCGCAATGCCCCTGAATCTGACTCGCTTCGCTAACCAAGCATCGAGACCACGCTTTAGTTAATTAAATTGTTGGATAAAAGATTTAAAAAATATCAAGCTTACCATATTTTCTAATGCCATCAAAGAAAACATATTTTCTAAGGTAACGAATGTATAATTTGGTGCTTATACTTTTGCGTGATGAAGAAGTTGAACATATACTCCGTAACAAACTTCTTTTGAAGTCCATCTTATTTGTCTCTTTGCTTATTAGAAAAATACCTCTAGTTCTTAGGTAAACCTTATGCATGCGTATAGAGTGTGGTTTTTATTACATATATAAGTCGCTTTGCTTCAAATTTCTATTAGTCATCTTAGGTGTATATATACAATGGGCGTACAAAATACAATGTACTCCTACAAGAGACCTTAAATGGGTTATTTATGATGAACATACAATTTAGTAGACATACTTACATGCTTTATTAGCCTTTTATCTTATCAATAATTGCATAATAAAAACTTAAACAAAATATTTCAATTCAACCCATATTATCGGAATTGATTTTGTACTTGACATATTTGCGCTATGCTAGAATCCTGCTTTAATTACTTAAACTTTTATCTTAAAAATTTGCTTCAAAATTAAAGACGTAAAAGTATGAAGCCAAGCAAATTTAGGATGGCTTAAGTACATGGAACATAAAGTGAAAGAGCACTCCAAGTATCTAGCTGTTCTAATTTTGAGGTCATTTTTTCAAGTGAAGTTTGTTTTAGTTCAATTTTATTCAGCTCGTAACGCGTGAACAAGAGAAGCTTAGATATTGATAATATTTTGTGATGAATAGTATAACATCGAAATGGTCTTATTATATGCATAAGATCCCAATATTGATAGGATTTTCATAAGTAATTTCATTGTCTTAACTATTGAACAAAAAATTCAATGATTTGTAAATTTCAGTTTCACACTAGAAAAGAACAATTCCTTATAATGACAGTTTTACAGTAAAATAGATATTGGAAAAGGTACTTATATAAAAACCAGTTGAGATGAGATGAGATAGCTCAAAAAGTAAAGCGTCTACAACTAGTTGTATAATGCTTATATAACAAAACAAATAAACCCAACAAAATAAAAAAGTCCATTCATTTTATAAAAAAAAAAAAACTCTCTTCCTTCAAAAAAAAATCATCCATGTCTCTCTCTTCCCCCCATCCCCCCATACCCCTAAAAAATCCCCGATTTTTCCAGGGGCATTGTACTCACAGAAAACAAACTGCAAGTGCTTCAAAGAGAGATATGTTTGGCGATTGGAGATTGCAGCTTTTGTAAATTTTTGGTCATCGTTGTCTTATGTGGTCGTTCTTCAATGATGTGGTTGGGTTGATATTATGTGTGCTCGAGTTTTGATTGGAAATTACCTAGTTCAACAGTACATAAATAAGAAACAAGAAGAAGACTCTCAAATGGAGCTCTACAATTGGATGACCTTCCATCTAAGTTCTTCTTGATTGATTATCTCCATAATATTCATGTGTACATCCTTCGGTCTATATCTTGTATGTTGCCATGTTGTTTGTTTTGCGCTAGTTTTGCGGTGCAAATGTGTAACCATAAAAATGAAGTGAGAGTGAGTGAGACCGAATAAGGCAGTCTAGGGAAAAAAATGGTAATAAATGAATTTTTTGGTATCCTTAACTTTTGGGGGTTTGGTTTACTCTTACTAAGCCTGGTGACAGGAAACTTATCTTTTTTTGTTGGAAAAAGATTTGTCATTCAAGAGAGTATGGTGGTTTGGGGATTAAAGAAATTTTGAGTTGGAATAAAGTTTTGATACTTAAAACTATGTCAAAATTGTTATCCAATCAAGATTCAGTGTGGTCTAAATGGATTTGTGGGTATGTTTTAAAAGGGAGAGATTTTGGTACTTAGAGAAAGTTACAATAGCTCATGACGATGGAAAAGGATATTGACTGTGAGAGATGATCTGATTACTAATACTGGTTTTATTCAACATGTTAAACTCTTGTTAGCTCAATGGAGTAGTGAACATGGTGCCCTAGAAACATGTGTAATTTTCACGAGGCTGTAACTACTGTAAGTACTGTAGTTAAGTCTATTAAGCAACTAGTTATCGATAGAATGTTTTTTCTTAGAAAATCTGCGCATGTTGGCCAAATTAGTCGAGTTCTTAGTGGAGCCTAAGTTTTAATTGGATACTCTCTATAAGGAGGTGTCATACCTTCTTTTGGATGATGATTTTGGTTTTTGAATGAAATTTAACCATTTTCCAAAAAAACAAAATGGTAATAAATGTTGTATCAAGGAGAAATATACTTTCGACAAAGAAGCTTTATTTTGTGAAGAAGGAAGAAAAAGGAAAAAAATATATTGTTACTTCTCTTTTTACTTGTCCTTTTTCCCACCAATATTAGTTTTTTCTATGGAAAGAAAAAAAATAAGGCACGTCCTTATCGAAAAGAGATTTACCAAACATAAATTAGATATTTATACAATTAAAAAACTGTTTGACATAAAATATAAAAGATTCACAAATTTGGTGGGATTGTATCACAAATTTATTTAAACATATGTTTAAATTGCACCACTATCATTTAGTTTTAACTTTTTTGTCAAAGTTATTTAATTCAGTACTTTTGGCCTTTCTAAATAAGTATATTATGAAGATTTTTTTATAGCTTGTATACAAATATATGTATTTTCTTTTACCAATTATTAATCACTTAAATTGAAAATTTATCAAAAAGCAAAAGATAACTCAACCTTATAACTAAACGAAAAGGAAAGTAATGTAAGAAATGAATTACTATTGATCATTTTCTACTCTAAGATGTAAACTTGTACAATTTATATCATTTTCAGTGAAAAGACTCGGTGGTCTCCACCACTCAGATTTGATTTTATGTCGAAAATGTTGAACCTCTATTCAGTGTAAGAGAAATAGGGCCGTATTTATTTCTAACATATCACAGAAAATCTGAGTGTATATTTAACCTAAATTGGAGAGTGGATCCAAAACTGAATCACGTTTTTTTTGCTCTGTTAACTAATTTTGTTCAATATAGTCAACCTTTTGCCAAGATAAAGTCCTAGAATCATCTTTTTCAATAAATCCGATCAAATTGGATTTTGTTTAATGATATTGATTCATTGATTTCGTAATTGTCCTTAAATAGCCTTAGAAAAGTTCCAACTTTTGTACAATATAAAAGCAAACCAAGTGATGAGGAAGTAAGAAGACAACCAAAGAAAAGGTAATGTTTAACCTTCAACTACTACTTCTACCTCTAAGTACTTTTGTAGGTACATCAAATGAATCTGGATTTTCATAAAATTATATGTTGATAACCTTATTGTGTTTTTTTTGTCTTACAATTATAAATTGTGCAGGTTTCTTATTATACTAAGCATTGATAAAAGATAAAACATGGTTGGACATACCAAATATGTTGCATTGGTCGTGCAAGACAATGCTTTGATTCAAAAACTTGTAAAAGTAATGCTAAATAAACATGGATTTGAAACCATAGCAGTGGAAAATGGAAAAGAAGCTCTTGACATGTTTAATGCCGGCAAATCCTTGGATGTTGTCTTTATGGATATGATAATGCCTATAATGGATGGAATTCAGGTATTTATTTATGATCGATTATGTGCATGATGGCTTTAATTTATTGTAAATGTAGAATAAATATGTACAACCATAAAAATTATGGAAACGTATTGATGATAATTCTTTTAATTTTTTATTTTACGCTCCTCGTTTATGAAGGCTACAAAGGAGATTCGAGCAATTGGTGTTAAGAGTTTGATTGTTGGTCTCACAGCAGCATGTGATGAGTCAGAGATTCAAACTTTTAAGGCAGCGGGGTTGGACGATTGTTTCAACCAACCGTTATCCATTGAGATGATTGAAAAAGTTCTTAAGCAACTCAATAAGTGAAATATGTAGTTTCTCTTGGATTGTATTAATTTGGCTTAATGTGTATGAGCTTACATGATATATGCTCTACAAACTAAACATCTATCGCATGTATAATTATAAAAGTATGTTGTAAAAGTTTTACTTTAATTTTCAAGTACTTGTTAAGTTTTCTATTTGAATTTTTTTCAATCTGTTACTTTCATAAAATGAAAATTAGTGTAATATGATGAGGTTACCTTTCAAATTATCTTAACTACGATTATCATGTTAAGAGCAGAAATACTTGCGAATATAGTCTATTTTGAATTCATTTGGTTCTCGACAGGATAAAATAGATTCACATATTCTTACTTTCATCATTACACTCTTGCGATAAAAAGTGGTGGTTACTATTCTATTTCTATTGGTATGGACAACATAAATTGCATCCATAAGTGTCTTTGATAAAGGAAGTTATATATATGATTCCAATTGATTAATTCGTTATATCATTGTAAGTGTTCTTGTAGTGTTACGAAATTAATAAGTTAGATATTTGCATTATTTTACATGATAGGTCAATTGTCTCACTTTAAGTAGCATTATATGAATGTTTAAGACATCACTTTTTTTACTCATACCATCAAATGTATTAAATACAGAGAAATTGAAGATAATTCATACACAATTGATGATATTCATATCTATATGTTGAGTGATTTAGCAACATTTAGCAAAATCCACCAAATCCCCCCCCCCATCTCAACTCATGACTCAAAAAAGTAATCCTTACCCAACTTTCTCTTTTGTAGTTTTTGTCCTTCAAATTCAAGTTTGTTTGTTTCCATTTTCATTGAATTTCATCTCATTCTCCTACCACCATATCGTTTTTACTATTTAAATTTTCATCTTCTTTATAGGACGTTATTAGTTTGAGTATTGTTTAATTCAAATAAATTTGGTCTCACTTATTATAAAACAAAAAAAAGGGTCTGACATTTTGTGAGTTACGTTGTATTTGTTTCTTTTTTTGTAAGAGTTATGGTATTAAGAAATGCGATTTATCCTGATACTAGTTTAGATGAGGCGTTTAGAATCATTAACAATCTCCTTATAATTAAATGGATATTTTTGCGTTTTGGTACCCTGAGGTTTGGCCTAATTATGAATTGGTGTCCCGAGGTTTGTAGATTATTATTTTGGTGACCTGAGGTTTGGTGTCGTTAGCGTTTTAGTGGTTTGACCGTTAAGTTGAAGGGTTGACTGTTAAATTTGGTGACGTGGCTGTTGATTTTCAAATTTATGAATGTTAAATATCCAATTTACCTCTTTTCAAATCATAAAATGAAATGAAAGCATAAAAATAAAAAGGGGTAAATTGGACATTTAACGTTCATAAATTTGAAATTCAACTGCCACGTCACCAGTTTTAACAGTCAACCCCTTCAACTTAACGGTCAAGCCACTAAAACGCTAACGGCACCAAACCTCAGGTCACCAAAATAATAATATCCAAACCTCGGGACACCAATTCATAATTAGGCCAAACCTCGGGGCACAAAAACGCAAAATATCCTAATTAAATTGTGTACAAATCATCTTAGTGAAAATATTGAAAGTCGAGTGAATCCAAGCATTATCAATGAGACATGTTGTATTTATTTGAATTCATATGTATTTAAGTATGAATCTGACCGTTTATATATTAGTTTATCTTAGCTGAGCAATTCAAATTATTGTTGGTCTGATTGTATCCAAAAATCCTAAAGTATATAGCACATGTTGAGAAATTTCTTCCTCTTCTTCTAAATTGAACCAAATGCATTTGACCTTTACGACATGATTTCCATAATTAGCACAACAGGGCGGAGCCACCCTTTGGTGGATGGGATCAGGCGCCCCATTGAAACCAGCAATCCCTTTTGCAAACAAGAAAATTATTGCGGTGCCTGTATTTAATATATATAGGATTGTCCCCGTCTATTGGTAAAGTATCACATGCCTCCACACCAATTGCCAAGGTTCAAATCCCTCAAATCCTTTCTTCGCATCTGTTCTTTTTTTCTTTGTCAGCCCTCTTTTTACCCGCCCCGCCCCCCTGTTTCCCTTCAATCGACTGACAAAAGAAATAGACCACGCATAATGGTAAAAAATCCTCGGCTTCACTTTATCACTTTCGCCTCTCGGCCTCCCCAGTCTCCACTGCCACCTATGTTATCATCCACACCGGCACGTACTCCGCCCCCTACGAGGTATTTTGTGACGCCCGCACTATTTTAGCAACCTAATGTCTTATAAAGACAAATTAAGAAAGGTCTAGTTTTTAGGATTAAAATAAATTGAGCTAATCTGATCTAAACTTAAATAAATGTTATAGAAAATAAACTATACTTATTTTCAAGTTATCAAAAAAAGATAATGACCTTAAGGTTCTAAACAGAACTAAATCGAAAATTTTGAACTAAATTGAATTGAATATTTACAAAATAAAAAAACATGATTGGAGAAAAGTAAGACTTGTTCAGTAAACCTAGTGTTTGAATAAGAATTTTGTAATAACAAGTGTTTGAATAAGTTGTAGATGCAGCTTAAGAGCATAAAAAATAACATAATATGCAATTTCATTTTTCTTTTCAATTTAAAGTAAAAGTGAATTTTTTTTTGTAGAGGTATTTAGACTATGTGAGCTCTTATTAAATACCGATTAACAAGTGCTTCCATATGATAAATAATGGCTTGCTATGTAGGTAAGGGTGCTACACTAAATGACAAAGTAGGCAGTAAAGTGAAATGTTCTTTTGTGTTTGTTTTTTAATCTGTTTTCTTTTATAGCCGATAGTACATAGCAAATAATTTACCCAACACACAAGCCACCAAAAGATAAACATCCAATACCAAAACAACATGTGAGAAGAGACATATTCTTTCCAACAAATTGCGTATAGTTTTAGTCCTTACATTGGTTTCACCTGCATTTATTCACTCCAAAAATTGCTTTCTCATCAGTCATCCCCTGCTTTTTCTCAAAAACATGCCTTTCAACAACCTATACCTCACTCCACAAGAATGCAGGTGACAAAATGGGGATGATGTGAAGCCTTACAAAAGAAAAAGAATAAAAGATGAAAATGTTTTTCTGTTTTCAACAAATAGTTGACATGGGCCGTGTGGGAGCAACAATGTGCAAAAAAATTCTCTTTACGGGGATATACTTTTGGATATGACATCAAACAGTCTGCTCTTGCGACAGTTCAGAAGAAGCTGGAACACCGTTATCTACTCCCCCTTGTGAATCTTCAAGGGTAGTAACCTCCGTCTTCCCGACATTCTTGTCTTCAACAGTTTCAGGCTTTTGAATCCAATCTGTGATCTTCAATGACTTGGATTGAGATGTTTCAGATTTGTTGGGAATGGCCTGATTCTTGGAGCCAGGATAGTATGGTTGCTCCATGAAGGGCATAGAAGGCAAGCCATAATAGAAAGGGAAAACCCCGGTGAGGGGGTGATTGAATTTGCATCTCACTCCATAATTACAGCGGCCGTAGGTGTTGAAGTGATCACAAACAGTTTCTCCCTACAGAACAAGACAAACAACTAATCATAAATCTCTTCTGGGCATGACCATACAAACATAAGATGCACAAGTAGTAGCTGTGTAGGAAGGTTATATTTTAGCATGCTTCAAAAACAAAACCAAGATGACAATTCAATCAGAACTCTTCCTACACTAGTGTAACTTAGGTTATCATTCAAGAGAGTGTGAACTTCAATATGGACGAGCAGAATGAATTACCGGTCTCAATGGGAGCCCATGAGGCCCCAAGTTACTCATGGTTAATTTAGCCATCCTGTCTTTCGGATGGTGATACCGGCAGTTTTGTCCATATTTACAGTCTCCAGTGCTCATAAAGTGTCGACATTCTGGTTGATCAGGTCTCTCAGGAAGATGTGAAACCGACATTGTCAACAAATCATCTTGTCCAATCAAATTGGACATAGGAAAAGGACTCAAGTTCCCCTGCTCAAGAAACAGAAGCGGGAATTCTTAATGTTAGCCAAGACAATAAGAAGCTAATTCAATATTAATTGATGCCAAAAAAAAAACCACCAAATGGAAAAGCAACTCATATAAGGACCAAAATGACAAGTTGAAACAAGGACTACCCTCAAACGCTATGCCAGTCTACCCCGAAACCTAGCACCCCTACCAAATCAGCTAATATCTCAACCACCAAGAGCCACACCAAGCAACATACCTTTGAAATTTTAAAGCTAAATTAGCATAATCAACCATAAGTGCACAGCACGGTCGGAGAGTAGACAAAGCAACTCTTAAATTAGACGTCAAGCCTCTGTTCTATTACGTATAAAATTCTTTTTATGGAATCAAGCATAACAATATAGATTAATAAGAAGCTGTGAATTGCAGAAAGGTGAGAAAAGTGAAACTGTCACAATGTGAGAAAGGATTTTGTAAAGCACAAGCAGCTGAAATATCAGCCGAGTCACTATGCTATCTCCTACTACGGGTGCTGGCTTGCCTTGGTCAGTGGCCGCTAAAGCTAATACTGGATTAAACATAGCTTATCTGAATCATACAATTAACCATCTGTACCTCACTCTTTAATGAGGAGATTATCCGCAAATGACAGGAACAATATATTTGCAAGACTTCTTACTGAAGATCTGCTCCCGCTTCAGGCACACATAAACAAATAACAGCGTACACCAGGATAAATATTTCTTCACCAAATAAACCCGATCTATGCGGAGACTAAGTGTTAAATCAGTAACTTGATGCAGACTACAAAGCACTATAACATCTGGAAAGTCTTCATACAAACGGTCCATCGAAAGATTGATAATTTAATGAAGTGCAGATAATGGATTTTAATCCACATATCTAAGTGAAAAATTACTCACCATATAGCCATTCCAGCTTTGTGTAGCAGCAGGACCTTGCAAGGGCGGGAAAGTAAGAGGCACATAGGTATGTTGGCCTGGAACTCGTGAAGAAGCTATATATGATGACCTTGTCTGAGGCCAAACAGGATATGCACCAACATAAGGAACTAAAGCTGGGGGCACAATGGTTCCTCCCGTAGCCCCAAGATTAGCCGTTCCAGATAGATGTACAACAGTGTCCATTGTTGCAGGTTCAGGATGATTGAACTTGCATGCTGCTCCAAACTTGCATTTGAAGTTGCGCACGTAATATGTGCAAGCTTTCTCGCCCTAAGAAAAAATGACAAAACAACAAAAGAAATGAAAGGTCAATTGGCGGAAGAAGGATACATCCACCCAGAGCATCGACACACCTTAGGAAAAATCCGGGCGCTGCTAATGTACACTGCCTCAGCCGTGACAGAGTAAACTAAGAGATTGGCTGTTCTTGAAGGATGGCAGATGAAAGTGATAAAATAAACATAAACAGAGATGCACCTGGCGAACGGGTAGACCCAAACTGTTCAACAGAACCTGTCCAGCACCACGTCTATCTGGAGGATGATGATATTTACATGACGGGCCAAATTTGCAATCCCCCGTCTTCAAAAAGTACTGAAAAAGTTCAGCATGCTAAGCATGTCAGAAAACCCACATATAAAAAAACAAACTAGAAATTGTTGTAGCTCATTCATAAAACCAATTCAGACAACCCCTAAGAACAAAATCTCCTTGCCAGACTCTTTTAGTCTCCACTACTTCACTAAAGAAATTAGGCTGGAAACAAAAGAATTAAAAAAAAAATTCTGAAGATATTTATTCAATTCAACAAAGAAATATGAATAAAAGGAGGATCTCCAGATCAATCTAGTTTAGATACTCTGAAGTCTGAAACATCATTGCAAAAAGTGCTATCTTACCAGAATGTGCAAAAGAAGAAAGACTGTAAAATTGAAAACAATACCTGACAATCAGCTTGTCCTTCTCTCTGAGGTAGCTCATTCTTGTTATGGGCAGTTTGCTGCAATGCCAAATCATCCCATTAGCCAGCCACCCAATCATCCATACCATAATAATATCTAAGAAATGCAATAAAAGTGAAGATCTTCTTCACTCATTTCAACATTGTCAGTAACTCTACACTTCCAATAAAATCTTTTACATGTGGCATTTATTAGAAAATAAATACATAATAACAATGTGCACCATAAATAAACAAATAAATAAATACACAATAATAGCAACCACCATGCTTGGCTCTGGGACCAGCATGCAAAACATTAAATTAACAGATTTTTAATATTTAATTTTACAAAAAGGCTGCAGGCAAGAATACAACGACAACAACCCAATGTTATCTCATCTCAAATGAGGTAACGAGGAGGTCTGATGTACGCAGCCTTACGCTAAAGGAGACTGTTTCCGAGATGACCCGCATGCAGGATTCAAAAAGTAAAATAAAAGAATGACCACCTTAGTAAGAAGAGGAAGAGGAGGGTGATTAAAGCGACAGTTACTGGCATAACCACAGAAACCAGTCCTCACATAATGTAAACAATCTGGCTCTCCTGGACGATCTGGGTACTGCTGCCCTCCCTTTCTTTCCCCACCACCACCACTTTCTTCTTCTTCCTTATTGCTTTCTATTTTCATCCTTGACATCCCTTCTTTATATAGCAACCCAAAAAAAAAAGGATATTAGATAATAATTCATAGTAACTGGATAATATAATCATAATTCTAGCACTGCAACAGAAAAAAAATCAAACTTTTTCACTCACCCAGATAGACAAAAGAAAATTAACACAAAATCTAACAATCATAATCCAGTACTTAGGTACACACCATTAGTCACATTTTTAATGTCATTAGTCAGTCACTTTGTTAATTGTAATAAATCTAGAGGATGTACGACACCCGGTGTACCAAAGACTAGCGATCATAATAAACAATATATAAATAAAAACACAAAAAGTGACTGACACATTACCCAGGAACAATAAAATAACATTATTTAAAAATTCAAGTGCATAAAGCCATAAAACAGAGCATACTAAAAGGATCAAACTTTATACCCAGATGAAGAAAACAACAAATACCCATCAAAGGATGATCAACAAAAAGCAGATAGAACATAAGAATTGATGCATTATGTGATATAAGATCAGTGATCATATCATAAAATGACTATATAATAAGATCAGTGATCATGATCATATGATCATATGACATTTTAACAAGCTAACCTTCGATAAGATGATCAGCAACAGTTCCATTGGCAACAACTGCATTGCTCTGATTTTGCAGAGTATCAGGCATTGATTGATTGATTGATGAATGATAATTAATCAACAATATTATTACAAGAACAAAAAAAAACAGAACAAAGATAGTTTTTTTTGTTTTGTTGTTCTTTTGTTTTAAATCAGACCAACAACAACAACAACAACAACAACTAACCACTCAAGTAGTAAGAGAGAGAGAGAGGAATAGAGGGAGAGAGAAAGGGGAGAATAAAGAGGGAAGTGGACAACTTTCCGATCAATATGTTAATGTTTCCTAATGCAAGTATATAAGTAATAAGTATGTGTGTGGCATGCCATGTAATGTAATGTGTAATATAATAAAATAAAAATAATAAATAAGAGAGGAAATAGGAGAATAAAGATGAGAGAGAGAAAAAGGGAAGACGAAGATATTAGATTTACGTCCGAGTCTGATCATCCTAGTTACGAGTATATTATATTACAGATTTTCATTATATTGCAGATATTACAGTACAACATCTTTGGAGTTTTAATATGAGTGTGTTTTGATCGGGTGAAATGATCCGAGCTCAATTGAAAAAGATTGAATTTAATTGAAAAAAACTGAAGATAATTAAACTTATAGCTAAAACTAAACTGGAAAAAAACCGAGTTGAAACACTACCGACGAACAAAACACAGCATGAGTCTTTGCTTATGTTTCCCCACAAATAAATAAAAAAAAGTTAACTTAACGTAGGATTTATTTTATTTTGTGATCCTAATAACGTACGGTTAGATTTAAACTTTGTTTTGTTCAATTTTAAATTCTTGTATTTTTTTTCTATATTAGTTCTTTTAAGCTTTGTTCAGTATTTTTGTTGTTAAGTTATTTTTTTGGAGTCCAGCTTGGTTACTTTAGATTATGCTTTGTTTGTCCTAATATTACTCGTAGTATTTAATGAAATTAATCAACTTTCAAGCCTTTTTTTATTGTATATTAGTAATGATTAAATTATAAAAAAATAAGTTCAATTTAGCTTAAGTTTTACAAATTTGGTTTTTGTTCAAATTTTTACGGTACTAATAGAACATCATTTTTATTTCAAAAAAAAAAAGGAATGAGGCTTTTAGGCTTCTAGCGATCATATTTTTCTAAAGTGATTAAAGGACCTTGATAATAAACACAAACTAGAAGAAAAAAAAAAGGACCAAGATGACAAATAGGCCTTGATACTACTACTCCTTGGACAAGACTTTTGTGGTATGAACGGGATTTTGGAACAAAGAAAAAGGCACTAGTAATAAACGAATTCAATTCTCTCCAATGAAACAAAAAACATCAAGAAATTGAACATAAGTTAGCGACACTTCTTTTCTTTTGTCAGAGACTCAAGAGAGGGGAGAAAGAGAGAGAGTATGACTGTATGGTTATTCTGAAAACGTGATCATGCTTAGATTTGCGATTCAATGATTCATCATGAGATATTTGAGATCTTCTGATGACTACGCCTGAACGACATTATAATATAATCTTTTTAGTCACTCGTGTACGTATTTGTTTATCTTTTGTTTTACTTTCTGAGATAGTAAATCACAGAAATAGCCTCATGGCTCTTGATGGTGAATTGGTGATATTCTTAGTGGGTGAGGGGGAGGGGCGGTATGGTAATTGTTGGTGGAATGCCATTTTTGCTTTTTTGCTGACTTGATTGTTATTTTGTCATGCACAGATTCCTTGTGGTACAAGATGTAATTTTTCGGCAATTTACATCGTACACCCGGGTGTACCTAGCACCGTACACCCACCTTTGTATTTAGGTTAGTAAATATTGGGCTTTTATTTTTTGTTTATTTAAAAATTAGTCTATATGGTGTATCTAGCTCCGTACACCCGGGTGTACCATGTACGAATTCTAATTTTTCAAATTCATAGATGAAATTAGCCTTAAGAATATGAGTGAAGACATGGGCATGGAAGGGGACAAGATCTTCTACAATATTGAACTGGACATAATTACCCTTCAAAGTCGCACTGGATCCTCCTGTACTGGAGAAGATCCAGGCTCGTATGGAAGTATGGAACTAACTACAATTGTTTCGACTTGCAAGTTTTACCTTATCATTTATGGATTATTACTTGTTGAAGGAATGTTCTAATGTATGGTGTGTTTTATTTGTACGTAAGAACCTGAATTAAACGGGACTTCATCGAACAATTTTATATGATAAAATTAGGTGTATTTTGATTATTCTCCTCCCCCTAGCTTGTAAAATAAAAAAATGTATTTGCGTCTTAGAAAAATGTATTTTGAAAAATTCATTTGTGTTTTAAGAAAATCATTTCAATGATAGGGAAAATACATTGGGGGTATAATAATCAATATACACCTAGGTGTACCATATGAATTATCTTCGTCGAATTGCATAGTCATTGGTCAAGTTTTGATATGTCCTTTAAAATATCAGTCCACTTCACAACCACAAAAAATTATGTGAACCCGTTTCATACATGAGACTGTGTAGTAATGACCCCTCGACAACACAATAATGACCCCTCGGCTACACAATAATAAACACTCGACTACACAAAAATGATCCTAATCACCCAGTCTCATATAAGAAACGATTTCACACAAATTTTTCTACTTCACAACTAGATTGAATGAACTAATATTCATTTTTCTTGCTTACAGTTGTCGTTAACTAATATACTATTGAAATGAATATATTACTCCAATTATGAATATAATCACTAATTCAGAATAATGCGTTCTATGTAAATTAATTTAAACTCCACCAGTTGATGAATAATAATTAGATATTTTTTTTGGAGAAAGAATACTAAGTAATTACTATCGAAACAATATAATTCTAATCTAATAGAATTTTGTACTTCTTTGAAGAAAAAAAAATGTTTCGTACTAAAGTATAATGGTAATTTAACATCACAATACACTTGAGAATTTTCTCAACTCAACACGAGTAATTTGAGCTTAGAAAGGAATATGAATATTTCCCTAAAATAAAATAAATTAGAATATGAGTACACTTGGCTCCCTAGCTAGTGTTTGCCAACTAGTGGACCATGGATCAAATTAGTAGATTTGATTTACAAATTCGCTATTGGTAGTTTTCGGTAAATATCATATATATCTAATAGCATATTGGTCCGCCAATATGCTCTTTTCGATATAAATATTGGCAATAGTATTTTGAAAGAGTAGATTATATATAGACCTGGCAAAACTGACCCGAACCCGTTGACCCGAACAGAACCACCCGATCCGAAACCCGAAATAGACCCGAAGTTACAACCCGAAGCGAACCCGAAACCCGGTTTCACCCGAACCGAAATTTTTCAAGCAAATGTATCCAAAATGCATTTTTAGGCTCTGTTTTGTTCGGCTGGTTGAAAGCTTAACTGGACTGAACTTAACTGAACTTAACTGGAAAAAACTGAACTTAACTGAATTGAACTGGAAAGAACTGAACTTAAATAAACTGGAATAAATTATAGTGTAAATATAACTAAACAATTAACTGGAAAAAACTGAACTGAACTGGAAGAAACTGAACTTAACTGAACTGAACTGAGCTGGAATAAAACTGAACTGAACTGAACTTAACTGAAAAAAACTGAACTTAACTGAACTATAACAGATAAGTTGAACAAAACAGAGCCTTAAAGTCAAATGTTTCAAAAAATAATAGACCCGAAAATTAAGAAATCTGAACCCGAATCGAAATGATCCAACCCGAACCGCAACTCGACCCGAAAATTAAGAAATCTAGATTAACCCAAACCGAACCGAACCGACCCAAACCGAAACCAAACGGTTGACCCGTTTGCCAGGTCTAATTATCTATCATTAACATTTTCTTACAATCTGCTAATTTACCAAACACTAATTCTAAAACTGCTGTCAAATTTGCTATGTGCTTCTAGTATCCGCTAACTGTTATCTACTTCTGCTCTCCACTATCTGCTATTACCCAAATAGAGCCTAAATGTTTTAACCTCCATTTTGGTCAATCAATTACTAATAATAGAAACCTTTTCATTTTTTCACAAGGTTTTCTTAAATCTTATGGGACTCCAGATTAATCCCCACTCATGGCTTGTGACTGTTGCTGGCCGGCCTACCTAATGGAATTTCAAATATGATAAAAATTGAACACATTACCTCCTACTAATTAGATTACCCCACACATTGTGCCAAACAATCAGGTTATAACGGAAACACTTGTAATTATTTGTATGCGAGTGATACCGTTTCAAAGTTTTTGCATTATCAATGTGAAGTCGCATAATTGATTGTAAAACCCTCTGAAAAGCAACGACGTCTTTCCATTTATTGCCTTACACATTTTATTTTTTTTGTAAGTTAGGTCATAGCTATTGAATAAAAACAAATACATTACATTCAAGGTTTCTATTTGTGCTTATTTGTTTTCTATTCCTCATGGAGTCCATCGGAAGGGAAGATTTACTGATTAATTGGGCAACAAAGAGAGAAGTGGAATGTGGAAACTTCAATTTGACTCGGCTTCTACAAGGGAAAGGAGAAAGTAAAAGGGTGGGAACAATACGGAGTATAATATAAAATATGACGTCCCTCGAAAGGGTTTGGTAAAAATTAACCTTTTAGCACGTTAGTGTTAGTTGACAAAACAATAGTTATTGTAAGTAGCTTAGCTTCCCAATTTCTCATCATCTTTCTTTGATTGGTCAAAATCCCCTTAGATCTTGGATTGTTCCACCATTCTTCGCTTACACATACGGATGAACCCGCATTCTCAAAAGCGACATTTCTATACGTATTCTATGTAATTCGCTACAATACGTACATGTACCTTTTAGATCTTGGAATGTTCCATACTTCCATCGTGCAAGTAGAATTTCACTTTAATCAAAATGGGGAAATGGCAAAAGGAAACTTCTTTACAGTAATTTATATCATACACCTGGTGTACCTTACTCGTACACCCACCTTTGTATGTAGATGATCCAAAGATTGGGCCCTTTATTTTTTTATGAAGTATTGGGCATAAAACAAGAGAAATAAACAAAGAGGTGTACGAAGCAAGGTACACCGGGTGTACGATGTAAGAATTCAAATTGACTGATATACCTTCCTTTTTAAGGGGAATGTGATGAGAATAGTGAGAGAGTGGCATAACAATATTAGACAAGTGGTAGGGTTATTCTCGTCATTTTACCAATAAAAGTAGTCCAAACAAGGAAATAAGAAAAAAGATATGAAACACCCATTTAAAGAATAGAAAATTTTGTGTGAACCCGTTTCATAGATGAGACTGGATAATAAGGATCATTATTGTGTAGCTGAGGGGTCATTATATAGTAGTCGGTGGTTCATTAATATCAAGTCTCATGTATAAAACGGGTTCACCCAAATTTTTGTGTTTATAGAATACAAGAAAGAAGTTTTGAAACAGAAGTAATATTATGGCGGAGAAAAAACATTGTATTATGGTACATCCATTTATTTATATTCTTCGTCATTTATATTTGAACTAACAAGTAATTAAGATCAAGTTGAAGACATATAAATAGACATGTTTTTCCTTCATTTTTATCCTTAATTTCATTCCAACTTCACTAATTCTACCCATTCTCACATGTGAGCATGGGTGCAATTGTAAAGTGGGGGCATTTTTTGTGAAAAAAGAAAGTAGGAAGAATAAAAAGAAATTGCCAATATAGAAGTATAAGAAGAACAAACTTATAGGAGATAGAGGGATAAGAGGATAATTCATTAAAAATATAATCAACATTGAGCGATAAATAGGGTTTCTATTCTCATTGCCTTTCAACTTTTTTCCTTGGATAGATCATATAGTAAATAACTTCTATATTGAACCCAATTTTTTTCTTTTAAAGTAGATGAAGAATCGTGTATCATGTTCAATAGTAAATCAATTGTCAGTCTCAAAAAAAAAAAGAAAAAGTCAAATCCTATTGATACTCCGTATACATTTTTTTTATTTCTACCCTGAATGGATGAAAGTAAAGTATTTTATTTTCTTTAGAATCATAAAAAAAAAAGGGACACGATTTCATTTTCCGGAAAGGCATGTCGTTTAAAATTTTGCAACGATATTTTTTCATTTCATTTTTTTAAAAGTAGATAAAAGTTATCATAATTCATACTTTTCATCCTTTACTTTTAACACCCGTTCTTATATACTTCTTTTCAAAGAAAATTATAAATTGTTCAATAAAGTGTAGCAAAGTATGTGTGATTTAGATAAAAGAGATATACTAACAAAAAGAGAGAGGCCACAAAAAAAAAGAGAGAGAGAAGTTAATCAATAAATAATGATGACCAACGATGTTATTAATGAATAAACAGTCTCCCGATTTTTCAAATTTGGGGTAAGGCTGCGTACATCAGACTCCCTCAGTACCCTATCTTAGATGGGATATATTGGGAATGTTGTTATTGTTGTATTTCAATGGCCTTCATGTAAAAAAGGTCACAAATAAGACAAAAAACAAAAGTACCAAAGAAACGAAAAATACAACAATTATACACCGGGGTCACTTTTTGTATGCAACCCCTAATTCTTGGAGGTCTTGGGTGCGTTTGGTAATGAACATATTGGCAAAAAAAAGAGTAGATTAAAGGTTATTATGCACTGTTTGGTAAAGGCCAAATCCACTAAAAAAGAGTAGATTTGTCTTATAAATCCGCTAATGGTAATGTTTGGTAAATAGCATATTCAATAGCAGATTGACCCATCAATATACTCTTTTAAATATGCTAATGAGAGTAGCATTTTCAAAAAGTAGATTGTATTATTAGCATTTTCACACAATTTGCTACTCCCTCGTTCTTCCTGTATTTCTTTTTGGGTTGTTCCAAAAAGTTCTTCCGCTTTCCTTTTTTGGCCTAGTTTTTTTCTTCTTCAGAAAATGACCTTCTTACCCTTGGTAGGTGATGTAACGGCCCGGCCCAACATATTGTCACAACACAACCCAATAAGATGGGAAGTCACCAATTAAACCCATAACTTGGCCACTTAAGCTTAAAAGGTGAAGGCCTTATTGTTAGCTTGCTGGACCACTACTTCTAATAAACTGCTCTCAGCCCCCATCTCTCATCGATGTGGGACAGAGGTGTTACAAACTACCCCACTTAAGAACACAACGTCCTCGTTGTGCACAGCTCAGGCCCATCAAGCCCAGAAACACCCCCGCTAGGCAGCTACTGACCAGGCGTCTCTACGGCCTGTACTAAATCAGTCTGCGGTCGCAGGGTCGCTCTGATACCATCTGTAACGGCGCGGCCCAACATACTGTAACAACACAACCCAATAAGATGGGAAGTCACCAATTAAGCCCATAACTTGGCCACTTAAACTTAAAAGGTGAAGGCCTTGTTGTTAGTTTGTTGGACCACTACTTCTAGTTTGTTGGACCACTACTTCTAATAAACTGCTCTCAGCCCCCATCTCTCATCGATGTGGGACATGGGTGTTACAGGTGATATGGGGACTAAGGAGGAGGCTTGGAAAAGGGAATGGGGGATATATTTGTTCATTTAACATTTTATTAAGGTAAAGTGTGTGCCAAATTGTAAAGAGGAAGAACTTTTACAAACGGAGGGAGTAACAATATGCTCATTTACCAAACACTAATTAGGAAACTGTTATTTGCTATCTGCTAGTCAAATCTGTTATCTGCTATCTACTATTTACTAACTGCTATATGTTTCTTCTATCTACTATCTCCCTATTACCCAAATAGGGCCTTAGTAGATTTGACCCAAAAATATGCTATTTGTGGTGTTTGGTAAACAGCAGAGTTGATAGTAGATTGCCCCACAAATCTACTCTTTCCAATATGCTTTTCACAATAGTATTTCAAAGAGTAGATTGTACTATTGACATATTTGCCCATGAATTCATTTAATATTACATGTTTAGTCACCAAAAAATTAAATATGCCCATGTCCTTGTATGTCATTTTATACACAATCTGATCATTTAGTAAACACTAATTCTAAAACTGTTATTTGATATCTATTAGTCAAGTCTACTATTTACTTCTGATATCTACTATCTGCTAATCACTATCTGGTTCTGCTATCTACTATCTGTTATTACCCAAATAGAGCCCTTATCCGTGACCTCCAAACGTTCATTGGAGATCGCATGAGACCCATGTAATAATTTTATTCCCCAAAGCCAGGTAACAATCTTTTTCTTCCCGACCAATATTACTACTACAATTGAAGATCAAGTACGTAGCTATTAGTTTAGGCTACACCAGGTGCATGAGTACATCTGCCTAGGTGGCACTTCCTTTTTATTAAAAGTAAAAAGGAAAAAAAATGAGTGGCTAAAAGTCAGGCGGTAGTTCGGAGACATTAGTCGTATAAAAGATCTCACTAGTCACATACCTACTAATCATTAGTCATATAAAAATACCTACTAGTCATTAGTCATATAAAAATACCTACTAGTCATCCATGTTAATTTTTTTAAAAATACAGGTACCCTGTACACCGGGTGAACGGAAGACTTGCTGAGTACGTAGAGCATGTTTCGAATTATTGTCTAATTGTACCGTTCATGTTACTGCCGCTCCGATTGCGGGGGAGTATTAGGAGATATTAGAAATAAGGAAACAAATATAGAGATAATATTATGTTAGAAATATTAGTATTGTTAGAAATATAATTAGCTTGGACAATAACTAATGTAATTAATTAAATAAGCGGTTTTCTCTATGTTATAATCAATATTCAATACCAATACATTACAGTTTTCTACCCTATGCATAATCTGTCATTAACGGTGTAACTCATCAGTTCGTTACACAGTAACTGTGAGGCCGAAAGGGTAAGGCTTATCAATGAGAAAGAAATTTCTCACCCACCTATACACCACAAGTCCCCACATATATTCCACCTCACTTTATCTCTATTTAACTTTATTTATTTAGATTTTGATATTTAGTTATTATTATTGAATTGGGAAATAAATTAATTTTAAATAACACAAAATTAATTTTAAAATCATTTTGATGTTTTATGTATTACCATAAGGGAAATTGGGATCCAATTTTTTTTTTTGACAAATATGATTTTAAGAGTTTGTAGAGAAGGAAGGTTTTTTTAAAGTTTGATGAAAGTATACTGATATTCATCTCTATATATAGAACAGAAAATTCTGTGAATTTTAGTATTTATTTTATATTTTTTTTGATTTTTTTATTGCAAAAATGGCCGTTGGAAACCAACGGCCATTTTTGAGACAAGGGCACGCCACATGGCGTCCCCCCAGTGGTCTGAAAATGTTACGGTTGAACTTAACATTGTCCCAAAACGCAACGAAAAGCCAATTCGTTGCGTTTTGACACCTTTAAAAATAAAAAAAAAGGAAAAAGTTTGTTGGGAATTCGGTGAGATTACTCATACAGGTGGGTATCTCACCCTAGTCCCCCTTTGTGGGTCATTTTTATCCCATTGTTAAGAGGGGTGGGATGAGTGAGAAGGGTGAGATGGGGTGGGTGAGTCTTTTTTGTCCCACTGTTAGGGATGCTCTAAGAAGGGGGTAAATGAGGTGATAATTTTTTTGGAGGGAAATGAGGTGGAGAGTAAAAAAGTAGGAGAGAGAGAGGTGGGGTGAGAATTTTCTATCTCACCACTAAGGATGCTCTAAGGCCAACACAGGCCAGTAAAATTGTAAAGTTGCGCTTGAGGCTCAAGCAACCTCTGTGTTAGAGAGTGGGTCCCAACAGATTGTCATTTTGGTCAAAGACTCAGCCAATGAGAATCCAATACAAAATGACTGGAAAAGATAGAGAGAATGACTAAGATCGAATAGAAGCATTGACCACTGACTCCTAAAGTCGTGACGTGAGGCCTGGGACGCGCACTGCGGAGTGCGGATACCAGCAAAAAGTGGTACGATAATGCAATAAAACAAGAGTACACTGTACACCCATAGAGCTGAATTGAAATGAAATGCACCAAAATGAATAGAAAAAACACTATTTGTTTGTTTAATTATTTTGATACTCAATCAATCATCAAAATATTTTCTCAATATTGTAAGTTTACAAAATTATATGGTGAGACATTTATAATGATATACTAATAAGTAATAACTACCATAGAGCTTATTGTGTAAGTTTACAAAAAAAATGACTAATAAAATCGTAGCAGTGTAGTATATAATAGATGATCAATAATATTCATAATAAAAAAATAAATTATTCGTAATAATTTTCATAAATTACTCGTAATAATTTTCATAAATTACTAACGTCTTGTTTAACAAAGTTGAAATTTAGATTATTCTCAAAAATTTCGCAATTTACTACAGTTTTTCGCCTCAGTGAAAGCTTAGTTCGAGTGAGCTTGAGCCTATATCTCGGTCTCGGTTCAACGCATGTTTTGAGCCGAGCCGAACCAATTTAGAGCTCGTCTCGGAAGGCTCATGAGCCAGCTCGATTTTTTTTTTGCATAAAAATAATAAACATATTTGTATTGTTATTATTAACTGTTAACAAAAATAAGATATTATGTTAAATGAGGTTTTCGTACTAGTGATATACGATATATAATTAAACTTGTTCATGTGATTGTAACCACCACCACTCCAACATTTTTCTTATATAAAGTACAAGTACATGAATTTTAAACTCGAGCTCGGAAGCTCGTGAGCCGTGAGTTCTTTCAACTCGAGCACATGAGTTTGAACTCAACTCAAGCTTACTTATAGTTTTTATAAGCCGACCTAAACTTGAATTGAAAGCCTCAACAAACTTGGAACTTAAACCAAGCCTACCAAAAAAAGTTTATGAGTCGAATTGAAACTATCCAAGCTTGGTCTCGATTCCGCTCATTATCACCTCCACGGTGCATATGATGTTCCTTACTTTTCAATTCCGCTTGTAAAGATTTTTTTTTTCTTTTGAGATTTAACTAGTTAGAGAACCCGTGCCACGCACGGGATGTGGAACATTTGTCATGCAAAGTAAACTTGAGGTTAGTCTATAATGAAAAATAATAATAGTACAAAAGTTAATATAACAATCCAAAATAAAGATTGAAAAGGTCTGGTGTGTGCAATATTTCTGAATTTTGGAACTACTAATTATGGTGATCTTGAATATATATGGAAGAGTGGAAAACACATGAAGAGACACAGGGGGAGAGAAGGGGGATGAATGGTTTCCTATTAATTTAACACTTTAAAGGGTTAATATTAACTTGCTGCAACTTATAGTATTCGTATACTATTCGATCATTGTGGAAGGCGATAATATTACTGTTATCCAATCTATGCAAGGGAAGATACATGCACCATGGTCAATTAAAGCGATTATTGAAGATTCAATGAAGTTTGCGGCTAGTATGGAGACAATTCACTTTGTGCACATTTATAGAGAAGGGAATAGAGCGGCAGATTGGATGGCCAACTATGGTCATATTTGTAATAGTACGATTATATGGGATACCTCATGGTCTAGGGAGCTCGATAGTATAATTCA
>ONZK01004237.1:43712-61847 GCA_900322385.1 Pharnaceum exiguum
TTTTTAAAAAAAAAGAAGAAGAATACTCGTTCGAAATTGTCACTAAACAGAAAATTCGTTTGAATCTATTTCATACATGCGATTGAGCATTAACGATAGAAAAAAGTTGATTAATGATCCTTTGTGTGGCTATTAGTGATTTAATGATCTCTAAATGATCATTAATGACCCCGTCTTATATATAAAACGGGTTCATACAATTGTTATTTTTTCCACTTCAATAATGTAAGTTTGTTTTGTTTATGTAATTTCAGCTACTAATGGGAGGGAAGCATTCACCCTCTAAGGCCATATTCTCCCCAACTTATAAATACTGAACTGACTTGAATTGAAAGTAATTGAGTGAACTGAATTGAAAAACATGAACTTTTTGTTTAATTGTTTTGACACTCGATCACTAATGAAAACCTTATGAAAATTTTACGTGTATGAAAGTATGAAACTATATGGTGAGATTTCCAATGATATATTAACAACTACGAATGGATATCAGGTTCAAAACTTATTATGTTCGCAAGTGACGAGCTAAACTGAAAGTAAATGTAGTGAACTGAACTGAAGTTTTTTAAAATTGGGGAGAACAGACCCTAAAACAGTCTAAACAAGTGGAATGTTTTTTGCCCCTAAGGTAAATAATAGTTAAGGGTCTCTATCTCAAGATATAATCTCCTAACAAGTTGGCCATAAAGATCGTAAAAATTGTGTCTTGAAAACAATATAGGTGTTGTGCCATTTCTCAATTAAACTCTAGTTCAGGAAGTTTGGGTCGCGTACGGTCATTTTAGTACTAGTCCACGTTTAGTTTATCTCGTTCGGGATATTTAGTTTTGTCGCAGTATTACGGCACAAGAAAAGTATATAGATGGGGTTCGTTGGGCTCGTTCGTATCTTTACGAAGATCTAGTATGGAGAAGAATCTATCAAGATAGGGGAAGAAAGTATATCCTCTTTATGAGATATATTTTCCCTTCCATAAAACGGGCGACGGATATTTATCATGCCTAAACGACATCTTCTTATGAGATTCTCGAGAGAAGATTGATCTACGCTCAAACTCTTGTCAAGTCACCTATATATATGGTCTTGACCCCTACGAGGTAAAGGACATTAAAACTCTAAACACACAAACACATTACTCTCTTTTTCCTCGTAGAACCGCTAACTTGAGCGTCACAGGGCGTTTCCCCGAAAACACTCCCGAAGCTAGTTTACGTCTTCCTTTTGTACGCAGGTCCACCCCAAGTCCCTCTTGATCAACGTCGAAACCTTCTCGGAGCGAAAACTCCCCGAAACAATGGGTGGAATAATTAGTACTCAAACCCTTCATTCTAGACATTAAGAAGCAAAGCTTGAATTACAAAACAAAATGAACTTCAAAACGTTCATTATGAACTTAATTGAAAATTGGTATATACTCCGTATCAATCATAATAACAATGGCCAAATGGAAGAGGATCAAAACTTCTAATGGGACACAACTAGTAGTAGTTTTAGCCTTTTAGGCAAAATGTCTTATAAATATCCATTATGCTCAAAATTCCATATTTATATCTTCTTACAATCTAAAAAAAAATGTCTAAAATGGTAATGTGCATTAGATGGGTTAGAGCTCCATCGAAAAACAAAGAAAATTATTGAGGGTGCTATGGGCTTTTCATGTAAGGTGGTAGATAACTTATGCATAGATGCTTCGGGATGGCAACCTTGCGGCTGATTGAATGGCGGACTACAACTATTGATGTAGTGGAAAAGTGATATTTAAAAAGGTTACAATTATTGGCAACAACACAGTCTTAATAGCAGAAGTTACAGCTCTACGAAATGGGATACAGTGTTGCAAAGACAACTGCATCCACCGTATCATTATAGAAGGTGATAATAGAACTGTAATTCAAGCAATGAAGAGATTGATTTACTTGATTAAGTCACTGCGGTACATTAAGAACACATCGAAGATATAATACGCTTCGAGGATGCTTTCATGGAATTGCATTTTGCTCACACTTACAAAGAAGGAAATTAGGCATCGGGACGGTTAATTATGCACATAAATATAGAAATATTGTAATTTGGATACTTCATGGCCTAGAGAACTAGACAGCATTCTCCATGACGATGTTTTAGAAGTGTGTTTCAAGAGGAAACCCTACTAATGTAAGATTTTAAAAAAAATCCATCACTATTCTTGCAAAAAAAAAAAAAAGGATCATTACTGTTCCCTTTTCAACAATTGCAGGTGTACTCGTTCCATACAAATTCTTCTGTTGACTCAGCTGTCAAAAACTCATTTTAGTTGGCTGAGCACTTGAAGCCAAGTTAGCCTTTTGAAAAACAAGGGCTTAGAGACTTGAGAGTCATTCTCCTATCCGAAAATCATAGCATCAATAGTTCAAAGCGAGACAACGTCTGTATTTTTTGAAAGAAGCGATGAAATTCATTCAATATGAAGCCATACGGCACTTGGTCACTTCCATGTTACATATGATGAAATTTCATCAATACTGATTCTACCAAACAATGCCAAACGAACCATGACCCCAATTCTTGACTGATACATACCCGGATCTCACCTTTGGCCACAAGTACTGAATTCTCATAAACCAAGCGAATTTGAGAACAAAAACTAGTTGTTCCCAGAAAGCTTCATTACAGATATTGAATCAGAAAAGTTGCAAGGCATGTGGAAGATAACAATTGCGAAACTTGCAGATTGCATTTTCATCAGTTGTAAACTATCTGAATGGTCTCAATCCTGTACGTTTAAGTGTTAAGACATAGCTATTTTGCCCATCCATTTGTACAAAATTGATCTAGATTCTTAAGATCACGGAAGAACTTTACATGCCCGCACAAAAATGCACTTAAAACCCCCACATAGGCCTTGTGTGGTGGTGACAGGTGAGATATGTACTGAAACAGAGTATTTACAAGTTTCCTGCACGTGTTGCAATGAGATTAGTTACCACATCAGCAGAAAAACATAGAATCCTGGACATTCTCATGCAGCCTGGGTAGCTCTGTAACAGGGATGCTTCCTGTTGATGTGATGTTCTGCTCGGTGTTGAGCTGAGATTTTAAAAATTGCCCCACTTGTCGGGCTGCATGATGGGCATAAGAGATGGGTGCCACTGCAGAACGACATGAAGAAATGTTATGTAAAACACAAGGAAAAACCATAAGAAAAAAAAATACTTGTTTGAATGAAAAACATAACCAAAAACCATGAATCAGAGGGAGCAACCCTTTGATTTCAAGTGTTAGATTTACATGCTAACAAAAACCATGATTTTATTTTTACTTACCTAGTGAAGTAGCGTGAGTGCTTCTTTGGTACCTGGCAGATGTCGCCATAAATACTCTTTTAGATAACAATAACTAAGGTCAGAAAGATGTGAGCTTCGAATTTATGAGGGTGATGACTTACACATAGCATAAAGAGTGAATCAAGTTTTGAAGTTCGTCCACCGAGAAGCCAATCTCATCAAGCAAGACATGGTAGTGAACCGGTCTTAGAGTTCCCTTCACGGTTAATACAACATATCAAAATGTCATTACATGTGTGGGAATATGAGATTAATGACTGGTTACCAACAGAGAGAAGGACTGTGGCTAGTAATATTCCTGGTCTCCAACAGGACTAAAACTAGTTCCGGCTCACTACTACATCCTTGTAAAATCTAGAGTGGAGATATAATCAGGCAAGTGATGGAACTTCACTTGTAAACCTCTCATATTTCGCTCATATGTAAAAATTAAATTTAGGAAGTAGATAATTAGGCCCTTTGGCTTAGTCTTGTTCCCACATTTTATTCGACGGGACAGATACCTATCATATAGCAAGAAAATTGACAACTTACATTCACCCCAGCATGAGCACATATGTAGAAATCATAGTTCTTTGGATGTACAACTTCAGTATCTACAATCGTCCCTGTGGAGGAAGAGGGTGAGTCAGAGAGGTGACATTGATATCTGGTAACAAAGCATTACAACTGCAGAAGACTTAGAAAAAATGCCAAGCAGTACCTGCTGGAACATTACTAGCAGACCCAACTTCAAATAGCCTTGTATGGTGTTTCTTCTGTGCAATAATCACAGTGAATTTGGGAGGTTGTGACTCGCCCATTTTAAGGTACGCCTGAACATCAGAAGTAAAGAAAAGATCATTATGTTTTTTCTTTTTGTTTAATCAACATTAGCAAACTACTAGTATATTTAATATTGCCACGCAGTTGTTATGATTGATTACAGAAATCAAGAAGTCATATCCATCAACACTTGCAACAGATCCTCAACACAACACATCAATATCAAAAATATATTATTTGTGCTTTTCAAGATACAACGAATATGTGCAAGTAATGTCGTGGTAAGAAATTTAGTCACTTTATGTTTAAGGAAGTCCTGACTGGAGCATGTCACCACAAAGAGAAGAACATAACATAAAATCTGCTACTTGGACAACAAACTTTGGTCCTCCATCACAAACCCCCAGAAGTCATAAAGAAAGAAGAAGTAAAAGATACAATGTGGCCATCCCACATTCCTTCCCAATCCCGGTGCACCCATCCATTTTGAACCAACTAATCTAATTTCAGTACCAGCAAATAATTTGCATCATAAATTCAAATCCTGTTTTCTTTTGATGCGATCATTGATGTAACAAGACCATAGACACCAACTTCCCATTCCATATCATTAAAACATTGGGCAAATTTCTTGTCTAGCATTGGCCTTTTTGAAGGTTGGTATCCAGTGTCTTAATACAGCAGTGCTTTTAGAGTGTCTCTGCTCTATAGCCTCAAATGATCAAGCTAACCACATAATATTCAGTCTTTATTACTACTACTATTCAATATGGTCTGCAGCCTATAGCAAAGAGTGGGAATGATACATGATGACACCATGGTGCATGACCCCCTATCCTGAGCAAAAGCTAAAAGAAAAGGGAAATGGTAAAAAGTTGCAAATACTTGAAGTTTGCTAACCCTGAGTGGGTAGCTCAGTTGGTAAGACTTCTGAGATTAGTTCCAAAGGTCCCAAGTTATGAGGTTTTCCCAATCGTTAACTTCAGGGCCCATGGGATTAGTTAGGCAAAGCCTAGATACCCATGGGATTAAAAAAAATACTTGAAGTTTTGCCTTATGCCATCTTCCTGGAAGGACCAGATCTTAAGTCGTCTCTCTTCATTATATCCTTGTCAATACCCCAGTGCCTACAAGACTACAATGACTCTGCTAATGCAAGAGAGATGAGCACAGCAACTCTATGAAAAAGAGAGATTGCTTCCAAGTTATTAAAATAGAAAGGAAGTACATTGCCTTTAACAGTCTAACTGCATGGAGAGGGGCGCCCGCGCACATAGTTTTTATCGACTGAATTTATCCAGTATTACCCAAAGTTGTAATATTGCCAATGAAAACTTGTCTCCATCAACCAATGAATGGTGCCTTCTCTTTACTTTATTGCTTTGTCTTACTACTTAGTAGCAAACTACAAAGCATATTTGTTTCATGTCCAAATAATTGAAGGTAATTACCACAACATATTTGGACTATTCATTCTGCAAGCCAAATGACTGCAACAAACTATTTCCCTTGTTATTGTCAGAAATCTTCCACTTGATAATGGGAACATACAATCACAACGCAACAATCCTCAACTTGGAGCTTCAATGCCGGGTTCAAAATCTCGGAAACATACAGTAAAAGTTCTGCACCAAGCCACTTGTTTAAATTGACCCAATTAAAGATGAGGTTTACATCAACGGCCAGCCTCAACTTTGCAGCGAAAGTGTGCCTCCTCTAAGTCTGACACGGTCCTAAGGAAGACAAGTAACTAGCCCAAATCCTTATTATGTGTGGGAAATGACTGAGAACGTATAATAATGAGGCAGTACCAAGAGAATTCCAAATTCAGTCCTCCACAAGATGATCATGAGCATTGCCTTAACCGCAAAACTATCATGCTGCAGCAACAGAGAGACTGAAAGCAAAAGCCTCACTACAGCCACAGAGCATGGTCAATGCTTGAAAATGACTTCTATAGGGTAATATAAATTGTTAAGGACAACATTTCGATATAATCATGCCTAGATTTCCTTGAAATTCAAAATAGGCATTTCCCTATATGACACCTTAATATAATCGACAATACCATGCCCGGATCTTGATATCAAAATTCAAAGAAACTAAAGCTTGAGAAACAATTTCCACCCTTGCAGCTCTAACGAAGGAATTTGAAGGTCGAAAAGATGCAGAAATCAGAATTTTCACTCCAGGAAATATTCAGTTGTTAGATTAATGGTCCTCATAGAGGCTGCATAGTATAATACATTATCTCTAATTAATAACAAAACACACCTTTTTTATCTGCTCCAGCTCAATGTTAAGAACCTGATTGAATTGTGATTCACTTACACCATCCCTACCAACAAGAGAAAAGGTAATTAGGACAGCAAGCCAAGTGATCAATGACCAAGTCACACTTCAAGCTGTTGACACTGTTAGTAGCAAAAACACCTTGATAAACAATGGTTATTTACAAAGATAAACATGCAAAGCCCAGATCCTAGAGAGGAGGATCAAAAAATATTTTTACGTGAATCAAACTAAAGGAAAAGATAAGGTAGATCAACTTTTGACAAGAATCCTAACAATCATAATATTAATCCACTAACAATCAAGCATATCAGACATAGAGGTCAGCCACCAAAAGGCATTTACAAATGAAGTCTAGCATGAAAGATCCTAGACCCCCAAGAAAATATGGAACAGGAGCGATCAGTTGACTACCCGTCTTTGTTCCACAGACATCATAGCATCACTGATCTACCGAAGAGGCTGAGCAGGAATTGCAGGGAAAAAGATTCACAATCAATAAATAACATAAAAAGAAACATGGTTAATAACTCTGCTCAAATGTCTATACTTAAATTTCCAGTCAAACTATGCTAGCAGCATTCCATATAATTGGTGGAGTTAAGACAGCAGATTTTCAAGAGATTTTATACATTGATCTCACAAAAATTGACTACCTGAAAATTATAATTTGCTTGGGCTTTTGGCCGTTACTTGTAACAAAGAAGTCCTTGAGCAGTTCCCTGAAACACAAGGCAACGGTTTTCTCAGCAAGACATTAAAAAGGGGTCATGCTCTTTTACAGGTGCTGCGTAAGCCTAAAGCTGGAATCACCCAAGCTAGGACAGATTATGAGCTATTTGATGCAGAATTTACCTCATGATACCATCATCATCATCCCCATTTTCAGACGGTTTAAACAACGAATCTATGATCTCCATTCTCGAAGATTGTGTACGTATGGATGCCCTATACCTAGATATGAGAGGCCAAGATAGCGAACCAACAACCTATGATTACCAAAACTGAGGGAGTGAGGAGACAGGAAAAGACGAAAAAACATGCAAAAAAGAAATTCTTTTAGAAGAATAGTCTTTTGGAAAATCAGAACACATACTGCAGCAATGGATGGATGATCTGGTTGACCAGGTGGGCCATGAGAGACATCCATTCCGACTATCATGGTTGGGGTATCCTGTACCCGCGGAACAGAAGAAGGCTTCTCCATTGCCAACAATGAATTGATGCCTCCAAGCTGAAAAATGACATTCAATGGCAAATGAGACAGTTAATTCTGTGTCAATTAACCACTACATGAACCTAGATCTCACCTTAGCATTAACTTTCAAAAGCACATTTGTAAGATATTGGTCCGTTATCTTGACAGGGCAAACACATTGTGTAACAATCCCAAAGTTAGTCAAACTCCTCATTTTCCAAGGGCCTACACAGAAACAGGAGTAGCAAGGTAACACCCCAGGAAATTTAAGACGAAGAGAAGCTGAGAAATTATATGACTAACAGAAAAGCTAAAATTACTTGCCATATAAATCAGACGTTTTTCGCTCTGGCAGGACACATAAGATGAATTCAGGTTCACCCGGAAGCTTGTCTTGTAACTTTTCAAACATTGCATCAACTCTCTCCATAGGACTACCTTTCCTCATTACTTGATTCTCCTCAACCAGAGCATATGGTCGGTCAATGATCTACAAGTTTGGCAAGATGTTACTGAAGCGAAAGCTAGATAAAATAATCGAGAAAAGTTACAAACCACCAAAAAAAAAGCAGCACTAATGACCTAGCAAGAGCAATAGAATTACCATGCCTTTGCTCATTCCACATTTAATAAGTTCTCTAGACAGATGGCTTGTGTCACAAGAAAAGGAGAAGTTGACAATTGCCCAGCAGTCAATTTTGACAGGCTGCAGAAATTGCTGTGAAATCACCAGCTTGCAGTATTAGATATCTTTCCATATCCAGAAACGAGCTGAACCAGTGTCAAAGAACAATTTATTTGATATGTCAATACAACAACATTACAACATAAATTAAGGTATCGAGACTCTACTTTGTTCTTGAAAGTCCATCGGCCATTGCTAGGACTATAAACTTCACTTCGACCCATCTTTAGCTGAACAGTTGATAAGATAATAGATAAACAGCTAAGTAAGAGGCAATATTAAGCAACAAAATAAGGCATTAAAATTATAAATGCAGTCTACCTTTGGCGCCTCAAGGACGCGGCCCGTGACCTGCATGAACTGATCCTCTAAAGATATACGACAAGCCTTGAGCATTGGTTCGTTTCCGTACTGATTGGTCACAGCCTGCCAGTCTAAGTGAGAATTATTGCAAGCAGGAAACTCTTGTAGTAGCTCAATAGTAAATTGAAACTCACATCTGTCAGAACTTTCATTCGGTCATGAGGCTTTAGCTTGTTCTTCTCAAAAAAAGACATTTGCTGAGCTGGAGTCAAATCTTTGTTATGACACTGAAGTGAGACCAGGGAACAGAGCTGTGATAGAAGAAACAGAAATGAGAAGAAACCTCTTTAATGCTATCTTCACCACGGAATAACGGTACTGCTCAAAAGTTAAACATTGCACAAACCTCAATGGGCAGATAGATTGGGTGGTCCGGCTTTCCTACATCAAGGCAAGGCATGTACTTCGAATAAGTTAACTCCACACCACGGTGTTTGCAGAAATAGTTCAAGACTGTAGTATCCACAACTTGCTCCTCCTTGGATTCAGCATCAGCTTTAGTTTTCAGAGGGAAACTAGCAGAAAATTGCATTGTTATACTAGAACGGTAAAACCCACAAGACTAGAGAAGTAAAAAGGAAACCATAAATGAAAAAGTATGTACATTTGTTGGTAGCAGGGCCTCTCACTCAAGCCTATTATTTTAAATTCCCTGTGTGTGTGTGTTGTCTTGATTCTCAAGTCCTTCAAGGTTTCTTTGGCCTGAAAAAGTGTCAATAGATCAAAACATATCGTAAAATATACAATGACACTTCTGATCAGAAACTATTACACTATCTTACTTTTGCCCAATCAATATGGCGAGGCTCCTTCACGGCTTGGTTAATCAGGAGAAAATCAAGTACAGGCCCCGGTGTGACGATTAGAGTCATAGCAACGTCTACAGCAAATATCATGCTAATGTTGGTTAACCAGAAGAAAAAAAATCAGGCCACGATGTGAACTGTTGAGCTTATGAGAGGACTAGGAAGATTTCCAGTACCTAAATTAAGAGATAAGCCAGCCTTCGTCAAGTGAAAACTAGAGTGGATCCCACGAATTCCAGTTACACCTCCACCAACCTCAAAAAAGTCCCGAGAATCATCTTTGAAATGCGACTGACCAACCAAAAGGCAACCCCTGCACATGGAAACAAAGCACAGGCCTATGAACCCAAAATTTTACATCAGAGAGATGAACAGAAGCGCAAAGAGAGGAGAGGGGGAGAGACCTATTCATTGCTAGCTTCTTCAATATGGTGTTCAGGACCCTCAATGACTCCTGAGATGCACAAGCTTTCTGTCCTTCAGGAACCTGCATAGGTGACAGCAAACGAAAATTTTCGGAGTAGTTGATCTCCACTTTGAAGAGCCTAGGTTCCAAAGAATGCTTTGATTTCTTCATTGGTTCACCAGGGTTTTCACAGCTGCATATTTCAGCGGCATATCAGAGACTTCCATCAGGCGTAATTGTCAAAGTGACAGCATGAGACAGAACTTACCTATATGACTCCGCAAGTATTACAGTGAACTCAGTAATTCCTTGCGGTAGAGGACCAACAGTGTATAAGCACTCCATTCCGTCAAATATGAAACTTTTCCCATTAAATTCAGATGAGTGGTCTTGAGATAGCTTATCAACAATCTTTAAGCGGAGTGTTTTGCTTTTAACTACTTTGCTTTCCCCATATGTTATCCTTACCTGTAATTCAACACAAGATTAGAAGTTCCCCACGGAACAATCATAATCTATGACTGGGAAAGAAGATACTTTACATTATACTGGTAACATGTGTCATATAAAGGGTCAATGGAAACTTTCAAGTGGTTCACAAGCAAAGATATGTGACGGCCACTAGTCCCCAACCCTGGTCTGCCCATGATGTGGTACTCTGGAGTGTCTATCCCGTTGGAGTTTGCAATGGGAGGACGAGCAGAAGGCGGTGAAGATTGTGAATTATCAGGTTCCAAGATTCCTCCTTCCGTCATACTGAAACCAATTATGAGACCATATTTAAACCAGGATGCAAGAAATAATATCACAGAAACTGACTAACAAACATAAGGTCATCATCAGTCAGGATAACAATAAAATCTTCAGTTTCAGAAAAATCCCTGATTTGCTTATTTTCTCCACATCCATCAAAGTAGGTCAATTCGCACAGCTGAGTCACAATGTCAATCGTCATCAAAATTACGCAACCTAACCCTGTGAAATTGGTATGTGTTTCTAATTGACAAAACACAGGCATGCAACTCATGGAGCCATTTTGGTTCGATCTAAAATAACCAACAGCTGAAGAAGAAAAAACAACAACAAATAACCTTTTCAACGCCATTTTTCGCTTCTACCTAAAAAGAATATGTCCTTGGATTTAACAGAAGGGTAAAGCATACGAAGTTCGTTACAGTTGACCGTCTTCATCGGATAAAAACCGATTTTGGTGTATAAATAAGACTACCCAAGAGTAACATATTTAATTGTGGTTTTGAGAAATAATCAGTAACAGAGTACTTGTAAAGTTTTACCACATTTCTTCCCTCTTTTTTTTGGTGAGAAAAGCCACATTTCTTATACATGCAACATAAATAAACAAACAATGTATCTTCCAATATTTTTTTGGTCTCTTAATCTCCTCCACTTATGCTTGCTATTTCAAAGCAAGTTTTAACCTTTTTATTTCCCTCAAAAAAAACAAAAGTTTTTTATGTCACATAACAACATCAACCAGATTAACAATACATATCTCTATCAATCAAAGTATCAATGCTACTAGTATTAACCCAAAAACTAAAACCCTCAAAACTCAAAACCTAACAAAGAAAGATTAAATTTTTCTGCAATTTGTGAGGCTTGCTTCGGTTCATTGAGATTATTTAAAATGACCCCAATTAAAAAAAGATTAAATCTTTATGCAAATAGAACTAAAATGTCATAAAACTTACAAACCCACATTTCAGTAAGACATAATACTTATAACAAAGCAGCAAAATTAAATATAGAAAAAGGGGTAAAAAGAATCAAAGCAAGAGAAGAGAAGAAAAAGGGAGCATAATTAGAGTCAAAGGAGACATACATTGCTTAGTACAACACCAAAATAGAAGGAAATTGTGGGAAAACTTAACATGCAAAGCAATATAAAGCAGATAGAGGAGTTGGGTCATGATTACCTGGCAGACAGAGAGAGAGAGAAGGAAGGGGTTGTTGTTTGTTGTTGTTGTTGTTGTTGTTCTTGTTGTTGAATGTTGAAGGGGGGTTTAGTGTGAGGGCAAAGGACAAGAGAGAGAGAGAAAGGAATGCAGATGCTGAGAGAAGAACAACAACAACAACGTTGGTGGTGTGGTGTGGTGTCGTGTACTGTGGGGGGTTTAATGGGTTTATGAGGAGGGTACAATACAAGTTCAAAAATGGGAAGAAAGGAGAGGGGGAGTGAGGACTTTCTTTTGTTATTCTTGTACTGAAGAGTGGGAAGTCTGGGGACTCACAGAGCGAGTGACTTTACTGAGAATTGCCAAATGCCAATTGAGAGTGTTTTGAGCTTTTTTTTTTTTTTGGCTTATTACTAAAGGGTAAAATACTCCAAATAAGTAGTTTCGAACCGGAAACCTCACTTAAGGGATGAGAGAGAACAACCTCTCAAGTCCCCAACCAAACACTTGTTGATGTAACTTTTTTTTTTGGTAAATGACGACGAGTTTATATATTAATCATGAAGGCTGAAAGATGTTCGCCCTCATTAGTTCATACAAGATTAGGATACAGTCATCGGACATGCCCGAGCAATTTAGACTATCACTAATAAGTGTATCATTACAAAAGAGAGGTGGGGATGTAAAGAGACCCTCTAATTTCTCCGTTCTTGCATGCCTTGCCAAAATGTCAGCCATCTTGTTGCCTTCCCTTCCTTCATAGGTAAGAGCAATCTTGCGGTTATATGTCCCAATCTGGCCACTCAGTATTGCCCTGCATGAATTTACAACATTGAGGTTATTACAAACATTCTGATATGACTCAAGAAGTAGCTTTACAGCAAACCTGGAATCAGTAGAAATCAAGATGTGCTCATGAGATGAGCTGGATGCCCACTGCAGGGCCCTAAGGATGGCATTTACTTCAGCATTTAGAACATTTTTGGTCCAGTATAATGATGTGCTGCCCTCAATCCATTGCCCATGTGAGTTTCTACAACAGAAATTGATCCCTGCATATGGCTCATTCTCTGCAAAGGAGGCAACTGTGTTGATTTTTAGCCAGTTTATAGGAGGTGTAGTCGAGGTGATCTGTGGTTGTGTGCCCACCCTGGGTTCAGATTCATTGGAAAGGAAAAACCACACATTTGCTTTGGTATTGGAGAGTATGAGGTGGGGAGGCTGTGGCTCAGTGGCTTCCCAAGCTCTGTGGTTTCTTCGTTTCCAAATTTCCCAGATGGTGAATGTGAAGAGTGTAGGCCACTGAATCCCCCCATGTGTTGACCTTAAAGTTAGGTTCTCTAGAGTCTAGAAGGCATGATTTGAGGTCAGAGGAAAAGAAATCAGAGTCCATGTTCAACTGAGACCAGATTTGTTGTGCTGCCAAGCAATCCCTAAGGATGTGGATAGTGTTTTCAGGGGCAAGTCCACAGTATGTACATAAGTCAGACTAAGTAATTTTCCTGTGAGTAAGGAGTTGAAGATGGCAGAGTCTGTCCAGGGCACAGAGCCACATAAAATTTTCCAGTTTGGGAGGGGTATGTGCAACCCAGAGGCTAGGAAAGACTTTGTGTGTTTCAACAACTTGAGTATGAATGTGAGGTTTGAGGCTGTGCATGTATGCTTGTCTGAAGTTGAAGGAGTTGTTGATATGGTAAGCAGAGGTTTGAAAATCAGGGGCCTCTGGTCTGTGGTGAATTGTGTGTTTAATGAGCTCCAGAGTTTCAAGGGGCAATTCAATAGAGAGGGTGCCACTGTAGAATTCATCATTGATGATGTACTCTACCACTGAGAGGACCTCCTCCCATCCCCACAGGAGACCTTGCACTAGGGACCTAAGTGAGTAATTTCCTAGCCATTTGTCATGCCTGAAATTTATCTCAGTCCCATGGCCTATGTTCCAGATCAAGCTATCTTTAAATAGAGGCCATCCTTTTCCTAAATCCTGCCACACATGGGAACCCTATGAGAATGGTGTAGCTCGACTCTTTCCCTCAATGTATTTGGCTTTTAGGACAAGGGAGGCTAGTGAAGAAGGTTGGCTGAATATCTTCCAATTATAGTTTGATCATGGCACACTTGTTGCTACCCAAAGTTGTCCTAAGGTTTAAACCCCCCATTTGTTTTGGTATGCAGACCTTATTCCAACCCACAAAATGGACCTTTTTGAGACATTTGTGTCCCCCCATAAGAAATTCCTGGAGATTTTGTCCAACACCCTCAAATCCTTTTTAGGTAAGAAAAGACTTTGCATGTAGTAGTGTGGGATGGCAGTGAGAGTAGCTTTGGTCAGGCATTCTCTCCCTGCCTTGGACAAACAGGTGGTTTTCCATGCAGTAAGCCTTTTCCTGACCTTCTCAATGATGAAGTGTGTTTGTCTTCTTGTTGGACTTTGTGTGTTAGAGGGAAACCCAAGTAGGTTCCCACGTCTGGGTTGGGTGGTGTTTGAAGGGCAGGGGTGAAGGTGTGGATTGTGTCTGGGGTGCAGTTGGGAGAGAAAGTGAGTTTTGATTTTGATGGGTTGATTTTTTGACCTGGGAGGGCAGAGAAGATGCTGAGGGTGGAAATGAGGATCTGAAGGGTGGTGTGGTCAGTCACACCAAAAAGCAGCAGGTCATCTGCAAAGAGGAGGTGGGATAGCTTGGCTTCCCCCCTTCCAATGGAAACTGGCATCCAGAGGGGTCTTGGCAGGCTTGATGAATTAGCCTAGAAAGGTACTTCATACAAATGATGAACAGGTAAGGTGAGAGGGGGTCCCCCTGTCTAAGACCCCTGGATGGAAAAAAGGGATCTGTGGCACATCCATTAACAAGGACATATGAGGATGCACTAGTGACACAGTTCATGATAAATTTTGTGATGTCAGTGTCAAGACCAATAGAGATCAATGAGGCCCTGATGAAATCCCATTCCAATCTGTCAAAAGCTTTCTCCAAGTCAACAAGCAAAATAGCCTATTTTTCCTGTCTTTTTAGCAATGGTATGCATAACCTCAGAGGCCACAATGAAATTGATGTCTGAACCCCTTCCAGGTATGAAGTTGTTTTGGTTAGGGGAGATCAATTTATAAAGGAACATACAAATTTTGTCACCGTTAACAGTCTTCATCGGATAAAAACCGCTTTTGCTGTATAAGACTTCCCAAGAGTAACTTTTTTTTTTTGTGGTTTTGAGAAACAATCAGTAGTAACAACAACAACAACAACCGAGTGTAAATCCACATTTAATGGGGGTGCTCGGGGGTCGGGATGTACACAACCAGTTTAAGAAAACAATCAGTAACACATTACTAGTAAAGTTGTGCCACATTTCTTTCCTCTTTTTTTTGGTGAGAAAATCCACATTTCTTATACATACAACCTAAATAAAACAACCAATGTATCTGGGATTATTTTTTTCTTCTCTTAATCTCCACTTATGCTGCTATTTAGAAGCAACTTTTTATCCCACATAACAATTTCAGCCTGTATGTATATCAAAGTATCAATGCTAAAAAAAAAACTAAAACATGAAAGAAGATTAAATCTTTCTGTACTTGTGAGGTTTGCTTGAGTAAAAAAAAAGGCTAGCTTGTACATATTTGATATATATTTTGATTAAACGAAACTATTTAAATTGACCCCAATTAAAAAAGATTAAACCTTTATGCAAAAAGAACTATTAAATATCATAAAAACTTATAAAGCGTACAAGTACAAACCCACATTTCAGTAAGACATAATATTTATAACAAAGCAACACAATTAAATAAACAAAAAGAAGGGGTAAAGAGAATCAAAGCAAGAGAAGAGAAGAGAAGAAAAAGGGAGCATAAGCATAATTAGAGTCAAGGGAGACATACATTGCTCAGTACAACACAAGAAAGGAAGAAAAAGGTGGGAAAACTTAACATGCAAAGCAATTTAAGGCAGATAAAGTTGGGTTGTGAACCTGGCCGAGAGAGAGAAGAGAGAAAGGAAGGGGTTTTGTTGTTGTTGTTGTTGTTGTTGTTGAAAGGAATGGGGGTTTAGTGTGAGGGCAAAGGACAAGAGCGAGAATGGAATGCAGATGCAGAGAGAAGAACAACAAAGTTGGTGGTGTGGTGTACTGTACTGTACTGTGGGGGTTTTAATGGTTTTATGAGGGTACAATACAAGTTCAAAAATGAGAAGAAAGGAGAGACTAGAGAGAGTGGAGGGAAGAAGTGCAATGAGGGCAGGCAGGCTAAGGGAGTCAAGTGAGGACTTTCTTTTGTTGTTCTTGTACTGAACAATGGAACTCACGGAGCCAGTGACTTTATAGAGAATTAATTGCCAAATGAAATTGGGAGTGTTTTTCAGTAGTTTCGAACTCAAAACCTCACTTAACAGATAATCTCAACCACACACTCTTTTTTATAAAAAAAAGGTAAGGAATGAAAGAAGGAATTAGGAGTGTCATTGTATCCAATTCTCAACCTCGTTGATGTAACTTATTTGAGAACCCTTATTTGTGAGTCTATTTTTTTTTTTTGAAAATAAGAGATAAGGCTGGCCGCCGTGTTGTGCCGCTCGGTCCTCGCTCGGCTTCGGCCTAGTGGGCCGAGCCACACTCTACCCGGCTCGACCGGGTTGACTAATATCAGCCCCAGTCGAGCTGGGTGTGTGTATAGGGTGTCGGGTGGCCACGCCACTCGACCCCCACACACGCAAGTTGGCTACGGCTGACTTGCCTGACGGGGAAGAGGAGACCGTAGGGAGAGGGAGGAGAGGACGGCGGTGTGGGTCCCACTGGGCCCAACCGAAGGCCAAAAGAGAAGGGGGGGGAGTTGGCCGTGAGGGGGAGAGAGGAGATAAAGGGAGAAAAGAAAAACTGAAAATTCTATCTAACAACTTTGGAGGCTTTCTCTAGGTTAAGCCAATATATCTTACTATTATATAAAAGAGTTACTTGGAGAGACAAATAAAGAACTCTCACCCTTTTTTATTGGAGAAAATTATATTGTGGCATTTTTTCATTGGATGATTTTGCTTATGTGTATTAATAAAAGCTTATGTGGAAGTTGACTAGGCTTGAAAATGTGTAAATGTATTATTTTCTTCGTTATTAAACATATGAAATCTTCCATCAGCAGTTTTCGCCAACCTGTGGACCAACCAACCGTCTAAAGAAAAAGCCCATTCGCTTGATTTTTTTTTTTGGCAAAATATGGCTTGAGTTTTTGAACGAAGAACATCACTCCAAGTCCCAATCCCAGAATTTTAGGTAAGCCCCAAAAAAGGCAAAAACAATACATAATTTTGTTCATACAGAGGGATCCTGGGCTGTATACACTGTAAAACCCTGTTACCAAAGACTCATGCTACTACCTAAGATTGAGTGGAAACATGATCATGCAGTTTTTGGTCTGGAGATTGGATTTGGCTACGATTGTGTGAGTAGTGATCATAAGGTATTGTGCCTTGCCAAATCCAATGATTACCCGTATAGGGAGCATGCGCAAGTTTACAGTATAAAGAGAAATTCATGGAAAACAATTGAACCCTGTCCCTGGGGCATGCCCGCGGGTTGTTTTTGGTGTCATCCTTAAAGCATATTTGTCAATAATTCTCTTCATTGGATCTCTCGGATCACCAGGAAAAAAGGTCTTCAAGTGAAAAATAGCATTCTTGACAAACACTATTGTCATACCATATCTGCTTTTGACCTTACAACTGAAGAGTATCACAAGGTACCACCACCTCTTGAAGCTAAGCATATTCGCTGCTACATATTTTCAATGTCAGTGGCATATTTGAGGGGGAGCCTGCATTTAGTTATAACAAAACATTTGACTAGAAGTTCCACGATGGAATTTGAAATATGGGAAATGAAAGACTATGGCGTGAAAGAATCTTGGGAGAAATTGTTCTACTGCTCAGGCGAACAAAAAGCTCCAAAAATCTTGCTAGGTATTGAAATTAGTAGGTACTAATTAATTCTATTGATTATAGTCGTTAAACTTGAATGTTGAATTTTAATTTGTATAATTGGGCTTTTGATGATTTTGTGTGTATCCATTGAATCTGTGTTTGTCAATGCAACATTTGTTAACAGGAAATTTGACCACTGACCACGCCTATGCAATCGAAGGTATCTAATTTGTTTTCTCCTTTTGTTAAAGGAGTATATATTCATGGCTTTTTTCCCTATAATTTGTTGCACCTTTAATGTCTGGAATAGGTTTTAATTGTAATATTATATGGTAGTGATGATTATCTAAAGAGAGTAGAGAATGAAATAAAGGGGAGGAAAATAAGAGATTTTTTATTTATTTGGTTGATGGGGGGGGGGGGGGTGAAATGGTTGTGTACAATGCTATAGGAACAAAGTACAAATTTGTTT
>ONZK01004239.1:27577-41335 GCA_900322385.1 Pharnaceum exiguum
TCCCATTAGGCGACGGGGCCCGAGCGTCTACAAATAGGGTCATAAATGCGGGATCTTTTGCAATTATCCCTACAACAAGAAGAAGAAGCACTAGCCTCCCATGACAAGAACTCCTACCAATTGACACTTACAAGTCAACACTACTCATTGCCTAGTACAAAATTGAAGTATATTCCAAACAACGGCGCATCACAAAATTCAACATTCTATTACATTCAACAAAGTGCTCAATGACCACATCAAGGCTTAGAACCAAAATTCTTCATCATCACAAAATTTTCCGAATTCAATTCCTCACAAATGTTCACAACTTTCTCCAAACAAGATCAAATTCAAACAATGTTCTAGCCAAATATCACTTCTCATACTTCCAATTCACAAAATCAAACTCAAAATTCAAAAACCCCAAATTTCCATACTAGTGTACTAAGCAAATGCAATCAAATTCACCATATTCAAGCGATGTTTGTCGAAATACAATATACCCATAATCAAACACATTATCTAGCATCGTCCTTTCACAACAGTCCATCCCATAAGTTTAAAAACCTAAATTGGAGTAAGTGGAGCATATACAAATGCAAACATAAAGAAATAATGAGCAAGGAAGTAAGGAACGAGATTACTTACATTGCATGATGAGAATACGAAGAACTACAAGCATATTCCTTTCAACTGGGGGCTCCTAGCGTCGCTTGATTCCTTAGAGCATTTCCACTAGCAAGAAGTACCGTGCTCGTATCTCCATGATATCTTGCAACTTGCTTAAACAAATACTACGCATTGCCTAGTACCAAATACTCATGTTAAGCTCAACACTACAAGAACAAAGGCTCCAAACACAATCCCGTATTTGGGCCTATCCTCATCCGGAAAAGTGCTCAAACATGCTCAAAATTGAGTTTTCAATGCAAAAATCATGCCCATTGGCCATATGTATCAATACTTAAGTCAATTTTAGCTCAAACAACTCCAAATTCTCCCAAATTGGTCGAAACGTGTCTCGCGCAAAAATAAACTCCGTAAATTTCTCTACCTTGAGTTCACAAGTTTGCAAAACAAACTCAATATTGCATTAAGCCTACATTTCCAAATTAGGGTTCTTACCTCAATCACAAATCAACCAAATACTTCACAAATGGTAATGCAGCGCAATACACTAGCAAAAAAAGCCTATCCTATTATCTCATTACATCTCTTTATACAATCATCACGAATTCACAAAAACCACAATATTTGGAGTTTGAGCAAAAGTGTAATCCACGGGCAAGAGCATGAGCAACATAAGCAAAAAAATGAGCAAGCTTTGGTACGCGAGTCTCCTGGTCGAAGTAAAGGAAGAACAAAGTGCAACAAGTAAGCAAGTCCACTTTGCAATCTTTCCAATCCAAGCAAATGCAACACAACAAGTTGAGCATAGTACGGTGCGTCGGGCACACCAACACGTTCAGCGATTCCGCACCCCAATTTTCCAAACCAGGGGCTCCTTCTAGCCATTATCATTCCATATCAACGGTAAGTGACAAGGTACATACTCTAAAGCCAAAGAAAAACAAAGTTTCAATATTACAAATGTTATCTTTATCAACTACATAGACATTTCCCGCCTAATTAACTTTAGTGCTGAAAATATCACACTTATTTACAATTGCACACTTTGAAATAGTCAAACCATGTTCCGAGGAAAGTAAGCCTAGGAATATTTTAGATTGAGCACAAAACTCACGAATTGCACATCCAAAGGCGGGCTAGCCTTTAAGCCCCTAAGTACACTAGACAATGTCTTTTTCATTGAAGCGATGTAAAAGATATTATTTCATATAGAAAAGCATTCTATATTGAACAACCCCAAAAACAAGTTCATCTTGTTTAGGAACTCCCTTGTGGATCGCGACCACATGTGGAATAGCAGCCTTATACTTGGCTTGAGCAAATAATGACTTTGTTACAATAGTAGAAGTCATTCTTCATATGGGTGATGCCTCCCCTATGAATTTAAGCAGTCCTGGGAATGAAATTCATTTTCCTTGACTTTAGCAATTAGTGTTGGCGAACACTTGAACAAATAAACAACCTTTTAGTAATCATGTCCACTTGCAAGAAGAGCTCCTTGCATTTGAAGATTTAGCAAACAAACAAAATTAGCAATTAGGAACTAAGTGCATTTTATATGTTCTTTTTCCTAACCCCTTTTACATTTATATACTATTGTGCACTTTACTTTTGCTTATCTTGCCTTTTATGCTTTAAGACAGGCACTTACAATGTTCTTAACAATCAACACCGAGTTATGTACACTCTGCTAACTTACACGATTATATTGTTGCATATGCATTGCATGTCCCGACTCGAAAACAATGGCAATACTTTTCCCTTCGCCCTGGCCCGGCCTCGGCTAAACTCGGGGCTCCTGTAGATACCGTATTTTGTACGGGGTATTGCCATGCCTAATGACGAAAATCCCCAACCTTATATCCTTCGGCTAGCTTGAAACTTTACTAAAATGGGTGCACCGGTGCTTGAGAAAGGAAATTGAAGTCAATTTATAAACCCGATCAATTATTAATCGTCATTTGGACCGCTAATAATAGCCTAACCCGTCCAATTAATTAGTATTAGCCCAATGGCCTAATTATTAATTAATTACTCTATTTCAATTTAACCCACAAAATAAGCCCAGTCCACTCAGCCATTTTAGACATTTATTTATTTAAATATTCCTTTTATTTAAATAAGTATTGCTTGGGAAAAAATAATCTTTTCTTTTCTTCATATTTCCGGAATATTTAGAGCCTAATACGAGTTTACAAATTGCCTAAAATATAATTATCAATATTCCGCATAAACAGAAAAAGGAAAATAAAAGCCTGTCGAAAGCCGACCCCGGCGGTTAGCGCCAGAGGCCGGAGGATAGTGCCAGAAGTCAAGCGGTAGGAAAAGCTAAACAGAAGCATGATTTTGTGCAGAGCCAGAGTTACTTTTTAAGAAGCCAGTTCTGACGCCCTGCGCCAGACTTGGGCGGTTGCCGCCAGTAGTATTTTACGTACAAAGTTTATTTTTGGCTCGGATGTTTGTGCAATCTCCCTAATATTTACCCTAATATTCTTAGAATCCGGCCTTTCTCCATTTCCACTCCTTTATATACCCCCCTCATTTCATTCATTTTAACAACTCACTACTATAATATTACTACGCAGAAATTTGCACTTAACTAATCAATTTCCACCTAAGTCTAAAATTTACTCCTTTCAAAGCAATCAAACACACTAGCAACTCGTAGCAATCTAGTATCAAACAAGGAGCATTTTCAAGACCAAGGTTACTTTCTCAAGCACCATCCCGCCCCAATCCTTGGAGTTTTCAAGTTAGCTATACGGTAAAGGTCCCGAAGGCACCACCTTTTACATTGCTTTCACTTTCTTGTATTTCCATCATGTAGACTAGTGGTTTAATGCTTGAAATCTACTAACTTGTGTGTGCATTTGAAGGTCCTTTTGGACAAATAGTTGGTAAAGGGCAAGGTAAGGTTTCCGTTCTCAATTTCAATATGGACTAACCTTTCTTTTCTCACTTATGCTCTATTTATTACTTTATATACGTTATTATCGTTGCCATCACCATACCTAAGCATTGGCATGTGGAGGATCGTGGCAAGAGCCATATGGGACCCTATAATTTGAACAATAATGAAGTGATCATTAGAATTAATAAAATTGATTTTATTTCTTATGTGCGTATTAAAGGAATAGGGGTTGCATGTTTAAACTTCGATAAATTGATAATCTTGCATGTGTATAAGACGAGTAATATAGATAATTGCATTAGGTTGTTAATGAACCATGTGGTTTAGCTAATTATATTGGAATACATCGAACTAGTAGAGGTTTAAAATTCGTTCCCGAATCCTTAATCTTTGGTTGTGCAAATTGCTTTGCTTAAAACCTTGTGTTGTTCCTCTCGAGCAATACAAGAGAATTCAAACGTATTTTACTATATTTAAATCACTTATTAAAACAAGATAATATAAAACGGGTTTTCCAATTGTTTTCCTAATAGTATGTATATGTATATGTGCTAAAATAAAATTGATGGCGACTCTTATTCAATAGCATGCTCATTCAACTACCTAGCGGGTAGGTTCATGGGTTTACCTAGTCTAAGTGGATTCATTTCCCTTAGATCGGAGCCCCTGTGCCTACAGGCGCCTACCGCCGGACTGCGCCAGAGTCGGATTTCGACAAAGTTTTATTTTCCTTTTTCTGTTTATGTGGAATATTGCTAATTATATTTTAGGTAATTAGTAAACTCGTGTTAGCCTCTAAATATTCCGGAAATATGAGGAAAAGAAGAGTTGCTTTTCTGCTAAGCAACATTTAATTAAATAAATAAATACATAATTAAATGCATACTTAAATAATTAAATATTAAAAGGGAAAAGTTTAGTGGATTGGGCACATTTTGTGGGCTGATTTGAATGAAACTAATTAAACAATAATTAGGCCATTGGGCTAATACTAATTAATCAAACGGGCTATGCTATTATTAATGGTCCAAGTGACGATTAATAATCGATTGGGTTGATAAATTGACTTCAATTTTCTTTTTCTAGCACCGGTGCACCCACACAATAAAGATTCAAGCTAACCGAAGGATATAAGGTTAGGGATTTTCGTCATTAGGCCTGGTAATACCCCGTACAAAATACGGTATTTACATATACCCGATTATCTGGCATTCTGGGTTATGGCCCATCAGGGGGTGCATCCTGTGATACACCAAAGTAAACAAGTCAAGTACAACTAATTCAGCAAAGCTAAAGAAAAAATACATGCGAAACACTTACATCTGAGAAGCGGCCCCTCAATCTAGTCAAGAAATGCAAGAATTCACCATGTTCAACATGGCGAAGTCGCATAAAACCTGATGTACCTTCCCTTATCACTTCCATCTCCTCCTGAGGAATTGCATGCAAGAAGAACATCGACTTCGGAGGATCGAAAGGCACCTGATAACCAGTAAAATGCGGGTTTTGCCTCCAAGCACGTTCACCTAGCCACCAAACAAAGCCAAACGGACTCAAAAATACCATGGTCCTCCCACTACGATCAAAAGCACTCTGCATGTTCATTGGCAAACAGAAGACTTTCCAAGGATCATATTCTACCTGCACCACCAGATAATTGCAAGTTAACATCAAGGCAAAGACAAGTCCATCACAATCAGCAGAAAAAAGTGACATGCCTGCAAAGATTCGCCAACACCAAAGTGAAGTCTGAACTGCTCCACTGAAGGAAATATCTTCTCAAACTACCTAGACCTCCATTTGGCTAGGAATGGCACCTCACCACCATCAATCTCAAGTGAAAACTGAGGAAAGTAATGTAAGAACCAAGCCTGCATATAATAAGAAAAATCATTACATGCAAGGCAAAACCTCAAAAGCAAAAGACGAAGCATCATACCTCCACAACTGGCCAAAGTCCCGCCAAATGAGGCTGGCCGAAAACGATCCTCTCCGTTAAGACCTGCGCATTACAAGCATCCCTAAGCTGAAGGTAAAGCTGCGTAAATGCTGGCTCACCCCAATTGAACTTTGACACCGCATCCAAGTCCCGCAGAGCTCTAAACTAGTGAGTGTAAATACGACTTCCCCTATCAGAAAAGAAAGTCGCAGAGATGAAGTAAGCCAAGACATGCGAGCCTGCTGCTCATGGGTAGTGATCCTCCTCACATGAGAATCCTCTAAAGCCTCCTTAAAGATACGATATTTTCTCTTATGGGACAACCAGTTCCTCGTCGGGCCAAAAAGCTCCTCTAATTCTGTATGACCAGGATGATCATGGAATGCAACTGGTACTCGTCAAAAGACAATCCCGAAATCATAGAAAAATCAAGAGGGGTGATAGCCATCTCACCCCATGGCAAGTGAAATGTGTTGGTAGTATTCCAGAAGCGCTCCCCAACCCATACATCAAGGCACCATCACAAGCACCAACACCCAAGGCTGCTATCAAGGGACAAAAGCCACTTCCTTGACCAAGACTTGAACTTCAGAGACCAGCTTCTCCAACAAAGTGCTAGCAGTATGGAGGTCCAAATGACACTTAATACTCTGACCAGCCTACAAGAAATAAACAAATAAGCATCCAAGCAAGAAAATTACCAAGTCAAGATCATGATCATTCAAATTTCTACCTTTCCTCTTGAAGCAAGTGAAGAAAGATGATATTCAAATTTGAAAGTAAGATTAGTGTTATCAACAACACCCAAATCTCCATTGTAAACATAGTGAGCATCAACAACATACTTGTTGTAATCCCCTGATCGCCCTTCCTTCGCCAAGCACCAATCCTTGGCAACATCAAAAGGAACAGAACGCACTCCCTTAGTAGTGCGTGAAGAACTAGCTCTACTGGAGCCGACAGAAGGTGATAAAGGTCTATTTCCTCTAGATCTATCTTGAAGAAGAAGCAGACATACTACATTCAAGCAAGTGCAACACAGTATCAAGCTAAAGCAAGCAGGCAACTACAACAGGAAATTCCGAAAATTACAGCCTACATGACTTATGCTCAAATATGCTCAAAAATACTTTTCAAACACAACGATCATGACTACTGGTCATTTACAAGTACATTATGCTCAATTAGCTCAAATAATACTCAAATTTGCCTATTTAGCCGAAAACTGCCTCACGCACAAAACTCCGCAAATTTCTCAACCAAACGCAAAATTGACTTCACCATCATGCATAGTGCATCAAATATTGCATAAGCCAACCATCAATTAAGCCAAAATAAGCCAAAATCAAAAAGTCTCAAATTCAAATTTAGGGTTCTTGATACAAATTCGCCAAAACTCAACAAATCACCACAATGATGTTGCAAAGTCATCATCAAACACATAAACATACTACCTATCATCATCCTAGCAGCCTAAAACAACCCATTTCGTAACAAACAATCACAAATTCACAAAACCCCCAATTTGGGTATTTGAGCAAAATTGAGCAAAATGGCATAAATTTGAGGAAGATACAAGAGCAAGGTAGAATATAATTACATTGAAATGGATGGAGGATCGAAAAATTAAAGGTTTAAGCTTGATCCGAGCAAAACGAGCAAGAAATGACGATTTGGCGTTGAAAACTCACTCGGCCGACGCAAAATAACAAAGCAAATGAGCATTTTCTCTCTCCTAACCCGACACCCTGATACACGGAGTCACAAACGTGCGCCCGCCGCATGGCTTTCCACGTGGTAGCCACGTGGCACATTACGTCCAGTTAGCAATTTTCACGCTCAGTTTTTCAAACTAGGGGTTCCTTTCCGCGCGTTTATCCGGGCAAATTCCAACGGTAAGTGCCAAGGTATGCATCTTCTAAAGCAAAACGCAAATTCAAATTTTAAATATTTCAACTGCGCACATTTCCCGCCTAATTAACTTTAGTGCTGGGATTATTACACAATTGCAATAACAGAACATCGAGTCTCAAAATTCGAGACAAGGTTCAAGCACAAGGACAAAGCCCACAATTAGCACGTTGCGAATTTATTCCCAACAACAACCGAGGTGAACAAGCCTTTAAGCAAAATTCACAAATTAGCAGCCTTATACTTGGCTTAAGCAACCGAAAACAAGTAAACACTTGCTTAGGATATCACGCGTGGATCGCGACCACATTGATTTTGCAGGCCTTATGCTTGGCATTTAGCAGGGATGAAAAAACATTTCCCTTAAACAGGTCTTATACTTGACATTTAGTAGAGATGAAATGCATTCTCTTAAGCCTTATACTTGGCTTAGAATAGCTGGATCACGGAATGTGCCAGCCATTCTTTCATATGAGTTGGCCCCTCATATGATTAGAAGTCTCAAGATGAAAAACATTTCTCGTGAAAATAGTTTGGGATGAAATGCACACCCATACTATAGCAAACAAGTACTTCTTGGATGAAATACATTTCCCATAGCACTTAGTTCCTGTTAAACATAGGAATTAAAGCACACTTAGCAAATCACGTCTTTTGTGAGAAGAGCTCCTCACACTTAGACATTTTACCACTAATGCACAATAGCAAATAAGACTAAGCACTTATGCTAGTGTTTTCCTAACATCTTTTACATTATTGCACCCGTATATATACACTTGCATGTTCTGTTTCATGACTTTGAAACAGGCTGGAGTATAGCATATGGCCTCCAGGTACGCACACTAGCACCCTTGCATTTACAACTTTGCAAAACCGTTTTCGAAAACGTTTTCAAAAAACTTTTGTTTTCGTCCCGCTCGGAAATTGTGGCAATACTTTACCCATCTTCATGGCCACAGCCTCGAATATAGTGGGGGCTCCTGTAAGTACGGTATTAATACTGGATATTTGCCACGCCTTATGATTTAAACCTAACTTGCATTTGGTATTTATTTTAAGACTATTCTTAATGACGGATGTTTGAAAGCTTGAGAAACGGGATTAGTAGTCGTGTCCATCACCTTTCCCTCATCTTCCTGATCATTTTCATATATAATAGTTCTATATTCTGCCTTAAATTGACTGATTTTAGCCCATTAATGGTTATTAGTCAATTAATTAGTCAAACTCAGCCGAATAAAGTCAGCCCAGTCCAATAAAGTCAGCCCAGTCCAATAAAAGTCAGCCTGGCCCACATAGAAATTAGAATATCTTTAATTAAATTAATTAATTATTTAATTAGTTTTCTTGGGAAATAATCCACCTAAATAATATCCTAAACGGAGTTCAAAACAGCCAAAACACTGAAAATCTATCAGATAAAAACCCAAAAAACGCGTATACCCAGATCGGACAGACCAGGAAGACTCCTGGTCCCACATGAGTCATGCTGCCACGTGTCGTGCGTGGGGAGCATGAAACGTGCGCCTGGCGCAAGTTTCGATCTGGCTTTTTCCCCAAGCAACCCTACACTATAAATACCGACCCCCACTCGTCATTATTCCTCACGCCGAACTAAATGAGTTCATTCTTCTCTCTCTAAACCTAGTTTAGCATACAACCACCCATCTAAACCTTTTTTCCGTGGTTACTTTGCCCCATACCTCCCAAACATTGCATATTTTAGTGCTTATACTTGCATTATATTCATATTTGTGGAGTCATTTAGGCAAATCCCGTCTTTTTTCTCTTGTTTTGCATGCAAATAGTTCATTGGATAGTCTTACTATAGACCCCAATTCAGGTACTGAAGGCACTAACCCGTTTTGTCATTTATCACACATATCATGCGGTAAGTGTCAAGGTATGCATCTTCTAAAGAAAAAAGCAAATTTCAAATTTCAAATATTTCAACTGCACACATTTCCCGCCTAATTAACTTTAAGGCTGGCATTATTACACAATTGCAAAAACAAAATACCGAGTCTCGAAATTCGAGACAAGGTTCAAGCACAAGCAAAAAACTCACAATTAACACGTTGCAAATCATTCCCAACAACAACCAAGGCGAACCAGCCTTTAAGCAAAACTTCACAAATTAGCAGCCTTATACTTGGCTTTAGCACCTGAAAACAAGTAAACACTTGTTAAGCACGTCATTTGTGGATCACGACCACATTTGTTTTAGTAGGCCTTATGCTTGACCTTTAGCAGTTATGAAAGACATTCCTTTAAGCAGGTCTTATACCTGACCTTTAGCAGAGATGAAATGCATTCTCTTAAGCCTTATACTTGGTTTAGAATAGCTAGATCACAGAATGTGCCAGCCGTTCTCTCATATGAATTGGCCCCTCATATGATTAGCAGTCTCGAGATGAAAAACATTTCTCGTGACAACAGTTTGGGATGAAATGCACTCAAAGACTTAAGCAGCAAGCACCCTTTACAAATAGCAATTCTGGGATGAAATACATTTCCCGTAGCATAAGCATCTAGTTCCTGTTAAACATAGGAATTATAGCACACTAGCAAAGCACATCTGTTTGCGAGAAGAGCTCTTCGCACTTAGATATTTCAAAGCACCAATGCACCCTAGCAAATAGGATTAAGCAATTGTGTCTGTGTTTTCCTAACCCTTTTATTACACCTATATAAATACTTGCATGTTGACTTTTACACAGGTTGGAGCATAGAAATGGCCTCTAGGTACGCACACTAGCACCTTATTATTTACTTTGTAAAATTGTTTTCAAAAACGTTTTTCAAAAAACTTTGTTTTCTTCCCGCTTGGAAACTGTGGAAATACTTTACCCTTCTTCCTAGCCTCGGCCTCGGATAAAGTGGGGGCTCCTGTAAGTATGTAATGTCGGGTATTCGCCACGCCTTATGATGTAAATCTAACTTGCATTTGGTATTTATTTTAAGGCTATGTTAATGATGGATGTTTGAAAGCTTGAGAAACAGGATTAGTAGTCGTGTCCATCACCTTCCCCTCGTCTTCCTGATCATTTCCATATATAATACTTCTATATTCGGCCTTAAATTGATTGATTTTAGCCCATTAATGATTATTAGTCAATTAATTAGTCAAACCCAGTCCAATAAAGTCAGCCCGTCCCACATAAAATCCGCTAATTTTCCCTAATTAATTAATTAATTGTTTCTTGGGGAAGAATTAACTGAAATTTTATCCTAATTCGAGTTTAAGTCGATCCAACCACTGAAATTCTATTAGATAAAACCCAAAACGTGTCATATCCACAACGGACGGACTAGGAAGAGTCTTGGTCCCACGGGAAACGTGCGTCGGGCGCACGATCCTGCCACGTGGCGTGCGTGGCCCGCACGAAACGGGTCTCAGCCAATTTTTATCTTTTCTTTTTTTTTCGGCTTTTTCCCCAAGAAATCCAACCGTATAAATACCCCCCTCCACGCCATTTTACAATCACGCCGAACTTGATGAGTTCATTTCTTCTCTCTCTAGCCTAACTTAGTATAAAACCACCCCTTTAAGCCTTGTCCCGCAGTAATTTCACCTTACACATCCTAAACCTAGCATAATCTAGCACTAATACACCTGTAATCATGCACCCAAGTCGTGTTTGTGGAGTTATTAGGCGTGTCCCGTCCTGTTTCTCTTGTTTGGCATGCAACTAGTTCATTGGATAGTTTTACTATATACCCCTATTCAGGTACTGAAGGCACTAACCCTTTTTAATTCGGTTTTGTCAATTATCACCCGTATTATGCAATGTAGCTTATAAATGTATAAAGTGATCACTAACTTTTCACAACGACTTTTTTCATTGCCATAAATACCTTTTTTAGTGGTGTTATATAGTTTATAAATTTTATAATGTATGTATCAGAAATTGTAACCACCCTGAGCGTGGCACGGGTTGCTCACTAGTAAGCAATCATGTATCAAACAATATAATTAATCAATATGTTCAGTTAAATTAAGTTCATTTTGATCTCCATCAAATAAAACTTAAGTTCATTTCAATTATTGAAAGTTCAATGCCATCCGAAAGCTACCAATGGCAATAGCCTGATAAGAGAAAGAACAAAAGAGGCAACATCGACATAACTGACATTCTTTTTAGTCGGTGATATAAGCATGTTCTACCGCATAGAGATAAGTAAAAAAAAAAAAATCAAATTCAAATGCCTCTAGAATTATGATATATTCACCGTCCAAAATTAATTAAAAATTTGTGTCGTTTCATTTTTCTTGCGGTATGGAATTCTACAAGTGAATCAAGTGATACCAGACCATCAAAAAAAAAAAAAGGTTCAGGGGTCACATTCAGTTCAGAGAAAAGAGGAAATCGCTGTGATATCTTCAAGGCATCACCATTTTAGACTTTTAATTTGGAGTAGGTCACTTGCCTATTCTTGATTTCTTGCCCATTCTTGACCTTCAATTTAACGTAGGTTACTTGCCTCCTGTTGCAGCTAAAAGGGCTGACTCAGTCTCCTGTACGTCCTTCACATTAACGGCAGCTGCCTTCTGTCTTGGCTCGATGGCCTATACATTAAACAGAAGATTAGTTAAGTTTAATTTGATCAGAGTAAAACTAATAGGAGTAAATAAAGAAAATGAAAGACCTGTTTCTGCCAGTTTGCGAGAACAACTAGCAAGGTTAGAAGGATGAGCCGTAAAGTCAACGCAAGCAACATCCCCAGCCACAGCCCCATTGCTTTCATTTTAAGTACAAAGCCTAACACCACGGCGACAGGAACTCCCACCACATAGAACGAACCAACGTTGATATATGCTCCTATTCGTTGCCATCCAATTCCTTTGAGAACACCTATGTTTATAGAAAGCAGAAAAGGACAATAAGGCAGTGGTAATATCAGTCAATGAGGATTGACTGCCCGGACTGGTAAGGGAACAAGACGAGTACTAACCAGTAAAGATAACCTGCACCGAATCAGCCACCATGGTGGGAAAAAGAATGGGAAGCATGGCAGCAACATAGCTAACAACTTCTTCGTCATGGCTATAAGCGTATCCTAATACACTACGAAACCCCAACAATATGGAACCGAAAATGACAGCTTCTAAACAGGTTAAACATGAGATGACCCAAGCTGAACGACGAGCAGCTTCAGAATTATCAGCACCAAGTTCATTTGCAACACGTACACTGCAGACAACACCTATGCGTTTGGGTATATATATATAAACAACATTGGTTCTCAAAATAAATATATATATATATACTCGGTATGTATAATACTAGTGCAGCCCCCGTGCGATGCACGGAATTGGAAAATTAAGGGTAATTTAAATATAATTATTTTACAAATCGCCGGTCAATTGATGGTGTAAGGCTCATGGTTATCGTTCCCAAACTCGATTTATTTGTTTTTGTAGGATATATATTTTTTAATCCTACTGCTTTATTTATTTAGCAAAGACAGTTTGATTGGCACAAATCAAACTTTAGTTTTTTTGGGAGGTAGAGGTGTACTATTTGTTCAATTATGTTGACAATGAATATATGGAATAGAAAAAAGCATTAACACTATTTGGGCTTCTCTAGCTTTTATGTACGATTTAGAAATTGTCTATACAAACCTGAATTTGAACTAAATTGAATAAATAAAAAACTAAATTAAATTAAAATACTGATCTGAACTGAAAAATATAGAAATGAACTGAATTATCCGAATAAAATTAAAAATATAACTAAAAAGTGAAAGATACATGAGTAGAACTTGAAAAAATTGAACTGAAAATGACTTGATACTACAAATTTAACTGAACTTTGGTCAAACTTTGGTCAAACTTGAGGGGTCGAATTATTAGTAAATTTCAATCATCGTCATCATTATTATCATTTGTTTGCCAAAATAATATGATGAAGGGTTCCCCAAGAATTAGAGAGGCTAGTTCAAATAGTCTTCTCATTCTTGAAATCTCAAAATGAGTTCAATTATCAAGCATTGAAGATCCTATCTTTCAAATAAAGCATGTGACATTAAATCTAATTACCAAATTTAATTTGATTAAGTGTAAATTTCATTTACAAAAATTAAGAAAAGTATTCTCTACATAAATGAAACTACTAAAACTACAATTAATTGGGAGTTTAATTTTGACTATTAATTTGTGAGAAAACTACTCCAAATCATAAAATAAAAAATATTGTCAGCAGATTCGTCTTGAGATGTACTTTCATAATAGACGAAATTGTTGGGAATAATCCCTACTTGGGCCGATTATCCCAAAATAATCCCAACTTCAAAAATTGCTGGCAATAATCCCTACTTGGACCCTTGTAGCCCGAAACGATCTAATTAAGTTTTTACAACAAGTTTTTTGATAAATTAA
>ONZK01004240.1:0-22109 GCA_900322385.1 Pharnaceum exiguum
ATTTTACAATTTTAATTTATTAAAATATAATAAAATAATAATATTTTTTAAAAAATATTGAAAAAATGTTTAAATATTAATAAAATATTGATAAAATAATATTTTTATCGAACAAAAAAAATGTGCAAACCCGTTGGGTCAAACCCGACCCGACCGGAACCCGACCTGAAAAGTACAAACCGAAAATGATCGAACTCGAAAATAAACCGACCCAAAACGACTGAACCCGAAACCCGACCGACCGACCCGATTGCCAGGTCTACCCCCATACAATTGAAAAATGACCTCCATACAACTAAAAATGACCCCATACAACTGAAGTTAAAAACTAAAAAATGACCCATACAACTGAAAAATGACACCAATACAACTGAAAAATGACCCCATATAACTGAAAAATGACCCCAATACAACTGACTGAAAAAATGAACCCTATACAACTGAAAAATGACCCCCATATACAACTGACTGAAAAAATGACCCCCATATACAACTGACTGAAAAAATGACCCCTATACAACTGAAAAATGACCCCCATATAATTGAAAAATGACCCCAATATAACTGACTGAAAAAATGACCCCTATACAACTGTAAAATGACCCCCATGTTAAAACTGAAAAATAACCCCAAACAAAATGAAAAATAACCCCCCATGTTAAAACTGAAAAATGACCCACATACAACTGAAAAATGACCCCCATACAACTGAAAAATGACCCTATAGTAAAAAAAAATTCAAAAAAAAATAAAAACCGTCGCACACTAACCTTAGTGTGAGACGGTGTCACCCTAATTTTTGTGTTGTAAAAATGCATTTTAAAAATTCATTTATGTTTCAAACAAAATTCATTAAAGTGGTAGAAAAAATACATTAGGATGTACAATGATCCATATACACCTAGATATACCATAGAAATTGAAAAATATATAGTCCTTGTCACAAAAAACAAGGACCATAAGGGTTTTGATAAGGACAATTGTCAACCTTTAGATTAGTCCTAGATTTAAGGAGGACCCTTGATTGACTTGTATTTATGAATTTAATTTATCTTTTTTTTTTAATTCCGAAAAAAAAACAAAAAAGAAACGAATTTTTTTTTTTGAAAATTATTATTTTTAATATATACCCAGTTTGTGTTTGGGGTGTAAGTTAACTTAGAAAACTGATACTTTTGTACTGACAAATTAATGGAATTGTCAGTACAAAATGTTTGAATTTTTTATCGTAACTATTTGTTTCTTTTGTCGGTACAATTTACAGAGTACTTTGTACTTACATTACACCGTTTTAGTTTTGTTCTGACATTTTACATCTTTAGTCAGTATGAAAACATGCAGATTTAAAATCCTCGTAAAAAGACTTATTGTTGTTATGAAAACGTACTTTTGTAGCGACAAGTTATGTGAGCTTATCTTCGATGGAAGTCATATTTTGTCGTTACAAAACTCTCTTATTGTCCGTACAAAATGTGTATAAATTTCCGAAATCCAGAGGTCGTACCAGCCAAACACGGCCTTCTAAAAAAATAATAAAATTTTTTTTACGTAAAAACAATTATTTTTTGTATTTTTTTCAGAATTAAAAAAAAAAGATAAATTAAATTCATAAATACAAGTCAATCAAGGGTCCTCCTTAAATTTAGGACAAATCTAAAGGTTGACAATTGTCCTTGTCAAAACCCTTATGATCCTTGTTTTTTGTGAGAAGGACTATATACACACCCCCATAGAAATTGCCATAAAAACATGCCATATTTGAGGGGTTTATATATATTTTTTTCTTTTTTTAATTCTCTAATTCCGTATTTGGGCCGACATGACATGAACACCAGAGTGATCAAGAAACGGTGTTAAAGCAGTTAATTAAACTAAATAAAAGTCCAACAACAACAACCCAGTTCATCTCCATCCTGCCCTCCGCAAAAAAATATAAAAGTCGATTCATTCAGTTCGTCTTTACCACAAAATTCACAATAATTATCAAGTATGTTTTCAAAATTACTCTGCTCTCTCTCACGGCGTGATATTAAGCCGGAGCTTCCAAAGGAAATACTACATGACATCTTAGAGAGGCTACCGCTAAAAACACTGATGAAATTCAGGTGCGTTAGTAAATATTGGTGTAATCTTATTAACAGTCGCGAGTTTAAAGATTGGCATTACAAACGTTCCCGTGACTGTGACAGTGGCTTGAATGACATATTGTTAGTTCGTTCTCAATCTTCTGATGGTTACCTTTTCTATGTTGGCTTCGATCCTAATAATAATACCTCATCATCACCATGCTATAAATTTGACATTCCACCCGAGTTGAGATTGCCCCGTAGCGGGACCACTAACCCAACTTACCCTTTCAAGGATAGGGATATGGATACTGTTGGTGTGTGTAATGGTTTGGTTTGCATTAGTGGCGGGTTTCCTCAAGTGGATATGTTTAAGTTAGCTCTGGTAAACCCCATTACGGGGGACCTTAGGGTACTTCCGTCATTTGGGGATATTCCCATTAGTGTTATTGGTCCCGAGTCGTGGGCTGCTGGCTTTGGCTATGATTCTAGCACTGATGATTATAAGGTTGTTATGTATATGACTAGTCCCTGGGATGATGAGGTTGATGTGGAGGACAAGGAGGAGGAGGATGATGATGGTGAAGTCCCTACGGTGGCTGTCGTGGTTAAGGTTTACAGCATGCGTACTAATTCATGGAAGACTCTTGTTATCGAACAAGATGTTTTCCCTCCCGGTGCTACTCTTCTCAGTCATGCTGCTTTTCTCAATGATACTTTACATTGGCCATTGAGAACTATTTTTGGCAGTACCGGCATTGCTACTTTCCACCTTCCTAGCGAACAAATCGGTTATGTTATCCCCCCTTCGATTTTTCCACATTATAATGAGGTCCATTCTATGAGGATCCTTGCTGGGTGTCTCTGTCTCCAACTTGTCTCCAATGATGACACTATTCGCGACAGCGGTGACCACCGCTGCCATTCTTCAACGTTGATCATGAAGGAGTATGGGATACCTAATCCTTGGACGGTGCTCTTTTCTACACTTGACGATTTCTACGACCGCTTCAAACTTTCTACCTTTCCTCTTCCAGTTGCTTATTACCCTGCCTCAGGGGGAGAGGACTTTGTGATCATGAAAGATTTCGATACCCCTGACCGACTCTTAAAGTATAACCTCAAGAATGCTGTACTTCAAGAAATCGAACTGCCTTACTTACCTACCATGGCATCCCCCTTTGTATTTAAGGGAAGCCTAGTAGCAATCCTTTCTTGTGAAGCCACATATGAAGCGGATGAGAACGATCAAGTAAAGGAGAATTGTGGAGACGAGCAACACCAAGAGTGGTTCAATGCATGTGAACACCAAGGATCATCTCGGAAGAGAAGGACTATTGGGCATGAGCTAGACAAATGCGTGGATAATTGTACAAAAAAGAAGGAAGTTAGAAGTCAGGAGACATCTTGGAAGAGTTTGATTTTACAGGACAAGAGAAACCAAGAACAAAGCCAAGGTGAAGCAATGTCTTCTCGGAAAAGTACGAAGGCTAGGCAGAAATTTTCTTGCTTTTGGCATGGAGATTACCATTGTGGAACTGTTGTGGGGTTGAAATTCAACTTATATTGAAAAGAAACCAGAATAATGTTTTGAAACGGACTAAACTGGGAAATGAGACAATTGTTTTTTTAAGAGGACATTGGCTTTTTGGACTACCTTCATCTTTGAAAGTTTGAATTCTCAACAGAATATTTATGATATTGATCAATATAACACTTGTTTAGTTGCAGTTCTTTATTTTCCTTATTGCTTTGCTTTTCTGTGATCTTTGTCTATCGCAGAACCCACTTTACCAGCAAGCTGTATATGATTAATATATGGATTCTTCTAGTTCTGGTTTTCTGCACAATGGTGAAGGTGCAATCAATACATGTTTCTGTTTCGTTACGCACATCTAATGAGCTACATCTTCTTAACAAGGATACTATGTTTATTTAATTTTCATTCTTGATTATTATATTTCGGCAACCTACCAGTCAATATATAGAAAGATGGATATATGAATTTTGCAGGATCCATAGGATTGTGGCTGACTTGTTTGCTTTACAAAGATAGTTCAAACAAACTGTTCTGTTAAATTTTCAACCATGTCACTTTGTCTTGTATTGGGCTTTATGTTTTGTTGCTGAAGAAAAAGTTAGAGACAGTTGCCATTGATTCTCTTGTGTGATATGTTTCTTCGTTTTTGAAAAAGAAAACAAAGAAAATTGAGCAGGTTTGGGAATCAGGAACCATTTGTATTCAGCTTATTTTTTCAGGTTATTGCACCCGTCCATTGCATTTATTTTTGTAGGAAAATGATAGTCCTTTCTGTTGCTGTCCTGTCCTGTTTACTGCCGTAAGTCATGACGATCTTCTGTTCTCAAGTTTCATGTGGGTTTACTGAGTGAATTCCAGTGCTAAAGGTACACTTTAGAAGGTGCCTTCCCTGTGTTAACTGTTGGCTGTTTGCAGTTTGTGGCTTTCGTCATGTGATCAGCTAGTTTTTTTCGTCATGAATGTTTTTCAATATTCATGCAGCAAGATGAGTTGAAGCTTTTTGATTTTTTAAGGCACTTCGTGGAATTTTGGTTCTGTGGTTACCCTGATTAAATCATCAGGTAGGTACTATTTTTAATTATGGGCAATAATGTTGCTAATGAATGTGGTCCTTCAGGTGGATCTCTTTTTGTTTTTTCACTGTGCAAATGGTGTTTCCGTTTCAGTCTTGTCACAGTGGGTAATCATTCTTGAGATTGTAAGGGGTGTGCTGTGGCTTTCTCAAAATCTGATGATGCAAGGGTGGATCTGTTTGAGGTGAGCTCTATGCCTGTATGGTCGTAATCTTAGAACGTTTTGTTAATTCTAGCTGAATTAATAGTCATGAGTCAGTAGTATGAAATGAGCTCAGCATTTGCTGTTTCTCTTGGGTTGTGGTCTCTGAAACTTTAGCATGGGTGTATGTGTGGCTTCAGTTATTAATATTTATTATGCTCGTCTTTGGATGACTTTGGCTATTGTGACTGATTTACATTCTACTTTCTTTGGCTTTCAATCTTCAGATTTTGTCAACAAGTTTTCCGCAAAAACAAAAAAAAGCACACACACACAAACGAACATGACAAGATTGTCAGGTTTTTGTATATGAATTGTGGAGCGTTCTCAAAAATTTGGTCCATTACGTTTCTTTTTCTTTCGGTGTGGCATTCTATCAAGGTATGTACTATGTGTCTTGCTTTGTTCTCTAGGAAGGCAGTAAGTAGGCCAAGTGTCATTTCAATTTGATTACTCAACATATGTTGATATATTTGTTTTGCTAGCTTTCTATTCGCACTGTTGTGTTTGCAGTTATTTTGCCAGGAAGCATTTCTGAATATGTTTGCATAATCTGGTTTATTGTAAAATTTTCAATTGTAGGTGTCGTTCTGGACATGTTGACAACTTTTATTTTGTGCTGCTGCTCCTTGCTTGATTTAAAACACGGGCTCCTTTATAATGTTTTTTCTTTTGGTGTGCAGGCTCCTTTATTAGTTTAGAAGCGTTTGCCTAAGCATATGAATGCTCAGTTCAATCCTTCGTGTCACTGCAGGAAACAATCAGAGGCCTTGTGGCTCTTAACTAGGTAGTGCTTTGTCACTCCAATCAGGTCAGTCAATGTGAGCACTAATTCTGTACTGTAGAGCTCTTAGGTTTTTTGCTGATTGAGTAGCTGAATATAGTTGTGATTAAGCCAATGAGCTCTTAGATTCTTAATCTGGTTTCTTGCCAAGAAACTAGTTTTGTGGTGTAAGTGTAACGGGTGTGTGTGTATGGGAATTTGTTTGTGTTTGGGGCGGGGATTTTTGTTTATCATGTCACTCCTGACTATGAAGTTAACATTTCCAACAGGATGATGTATATTCTGTTTATATACTTTGACCATCTCATTATCTGCCTGAGTTGTGTACTTGCGTTCTGTCATCTATTTCCCTTCTACTGGTTGGACATATAAGTGAAGAAGATGGTGCATTTTATGTTCGAAAAAGAGATATAAGTTTGTCTGATGCATTGAAAAGGAAAGCTAATTAACAGGTTTGTTATGCTTTGCGTCAATATTTGTTTCTTTTTTCCCTGTTAATTATCCTTGTCGATTACTTGACACTATCTGGTATGACTCAAACTGATATTAGACAAGCAGCCTTTTTTTTAAGATTTTGGGCAATATATTGTTTTGTAGCCAGAGGTTGTGCTACTAAAACTTTCTTTGCCTACAGTCTATTTTTTGCCCCCACTAGTTGAAATTTGGGCAGCAAGTTGGGCGACCCAACTATGCAAACATGACCAAGCCCCTTGGCGACAAGAAAAGATGTTTTGTTGAAAACCGACGCGCATCGTGGGGGCCATGGTTGGATGACCCCACACTCCCTGCGAACGGGTTGTCATGTTGTATTTTTTCCTTGCTTTGGGACATCCCCTGCGAAGTGGGTTGGCCTGACTGAGCACCGATGCCCCGAATTACGTCAGAGGGACCAAAATTCTCTGATCAGTTGACCTTGAAAATACCTCTCATGATTTGTTTGAACCTCGGAGGAGTATTAGGACTCATCAATATTAATGACTTATGAAGATTAAACATCTGTCCCGATGCTGCAGAATAAGAATCGATTTCCAAAATGAGCTTCAAGGCATCCAATCATCCGCAAAAAAACAAGTGATATGTAGGCCGACAAATTTTGAACCCTTGAGTAGACTTAGCTGCGGAAGCTTGGGACATATTAGCTAGTGGCAGAAGCTACTTTTTCTTGTAGTCATACCACCTGGCTGGTTGGTGTATTTTGCTGATCTATTGTTTCAGGATTCACAATTGTCAAGATCAGATATTCGATAATGTTTTTTTTTTTTACACCGGAAAAGGATATCTTGTATGTTGCACCTCTCCGGGTCTCTCCTATTTATGGTGATTGAAGTACCCACAGCTTGGCAGGGGAATGATTTTCGCATCTACCTCATTGCTAGACATTATGATGGAGATGGATTGTGCAGATCATAGATGCTTCATTGTGTATGGGTACTTTGCTTTTTAACTTTCGTATTTTCCATTAATTTTATGATTTTAGGTGATAAAGGTTTCATTTAAATTTTTTTCTGAGACAAGTTCGAGGTTTCTTTGAATGAACAATGAAGTGGGTTCGTACTAGTGACTACTGACTGTGAGCGAGCCTTGTACGGCTTCCAGTGTAACTAGTTTAAAAGGAAAAAGAAAGAGGGGAAAAAAGTCCCAATTTGCACACTGTAAATAAATCCGTGCGACCCCGCCTCTCTTTCCTAGTGTTGCCCCCTCCGTGGATCATCTCAATCTCAGTACCCACCATCTGCTATTCGAAATCCCATCCTCACCAATGGGGGCGAAATGCAAATGTTTCCAAATTCCAAAAAAAAAAACAACACTAACAAATAAATATTCTAGTCCATTATCAGTGAGATGGGAAGAGGTTAGTGTTTTTGGGCATTGGTGATGGTTTTCGGTGTATTTTTTTTTCTTTGATGTCAATGTCTTCGATTTGTCAGATCATTATTTCCAGATGATTAAACCAGTGCCTTTTTTTCAATAGAGCTATCTATTAAGTATTAACAATGGGCTGCATTGTTAATAGACTGCATTGTTACGGTTGCGTAAACTGAATCTCCTTTATGGTCTGTTTGGATCCTGGTATTTGGATTTCTTGGATTTGGTCTAAATTAGGTGTTTGGGACAACTTTAGAATTTGGATTTGCGTGGAATCCATTTGTATTTCAACATTAGGCAGCCCCGTGAATTTCAAATGGAAATGAAAAGCCCGTGATTTTAAAGCCAAAACCAATCTAACGACAAACTCCCGTCTCTCTTCTTGCAGCACATGAATTATCCCAATGTTTCCTGTCTACTACAACAGCTACTCCACTCTCTCTCCTCATCAGTCAAGCCACTCACTGCTGAACTCTCTACCTGCCATTGATGAAGCGTCAATGTTACATATCTATCCGAAACTTAGTACTGAGGCTGTAACATTTTGTTTCAAGTTGAGGTACTCTCTCGCTCTCTCTAGGTTTCGAAGTAGTCGTTTATGTAGTACAATCATTATTCAGTTTAGTTGATTATGTATAAATACCGACGTAGCAATGTTAAATTTCATCAATTTTAGTTGATTATTGTTCTGATATGGTTTTTATTCATTTTAGTAGTTCTGAAAGTTATTTTGGCTCACAAGTTGTTATATATGTCTGCCCACAAGGTGTTTGATCTATTATCTCTTAGAGGACCAATGATAATTTGATATACATGTTTCTGATTTGTTACGCACATGGCACATCTAATAAGCTACATCTCCTTAGCAAGGATACTATGGTTATTTAATTTTCATTCATGATTATTAAGTGACAGCAACCGAGCAGTAAATAGAGAGATAGAAATATGATTTGTACAGATGGCTCCGTAGGATTGTGGCTGACTTGCTTGCTTTACACAGTTAGGTCAAACAAACTGCTAGTTAAAATTCAACCATATCACTCTGTCTTCTGTTGGGATTTATGTTTTGTTGCTGAAAGAAAAAGTTAGAGAAGCTTGTCATTGATTCTCTTTTGTGATATATTGCTTCGTTTTTTAAAAAGAAAACAAACAAAATATAGTAATGTGACCACTTTGGCCGACTGATTTGAAAGATTACATTGTTCATGTAGTTCTTTTTTTTTGTATTACGGAGTAGTCAAAGCAGTTTGGGAATCAGGAACCATTTGTATTCGGCTTATGATTTCAGGTTATTGCACCTTGGGTTGAGTTTCTGTGAAGTTGGGACGGAAGTGGATTGCAGTGCTGTGTTTATTTTTTTGCTGGTTCAGTCAGCAATTTTCGATCTGAATGAATAATAGCTTTCTTTGGTGCTCTTTGGTGTTCTTATACAGATGTTTCATAGGTATAGGATGCTACGATTCATAAAGAAGCTGTTGAGTTCAATTCTCTCTACTTCGAACTTTGTCTTATTAGTTTATCTGTTATTTAGGTATTTAAGTAAAATTGGGTTCTATTTTCTGGAGAGGGTAAATCTTGCTTAATATTGTTCTTCTGGGATAGTTTTGTTACTCATTTCTATCATCTTGGATAGTTAGTTTATGGCATTTGGTGATTGTTTAATAATTTATTACTAGTACTACTACAACAACAACTTGGCCTTAATCTGAAAAATGATTGGGGTCGGCGATTGCTTATTACTATATCAATTTTAATCTCTCTCACATTTGTCAGTGACTGAGGTTGTAATTGGTGGTTTGATATTTTTCTTTCCGCAAGATACATAAGTATATGTTTCCTTTCACAGTATATATAAGTGGTGGGGTATGGCGTGTGATGTAGAAAAATATAAGAAGTGGCCAGATTGTAACCTAGAACTGCAGTTGGAGCGTTGTTGACCTTATTTGATTGAATCTTCTGATTTAACCTTTTGTTCTCAAATAGTGATAGTTATTTAGGGTTTTGGTTAATGTTATGTCATGCTTGCTGATATAAGGTTTGATTTTTTCTTTTATTTATGCCTATATTTTCAGTTAGTCTCAGATTATTGTCATTCGTATTGATTGAAGTTTGATTTCAAATTTTCAATTTGACTATTCTTAACGATTATTGTCATATTCCATTGACTAACTGGGAGATTCACTTGGAGTAATGGTAACTACATTCCGCTATCCTTTTTCCTATTGCTCATCTGGTGTTAGCGGGACTTCTGTGGATATGTGACTTAGCTGGAACTTTGATGTAATTTTCAGAGCTGAAGATGAGCAGAGACGTCAGCTTCATGTGTTTCCTCAGATAATATTTGGTCATCAGAAACAAGTTCTCAAGCTTCAAAAAACAGCGCCAACTCGAAGAAGAGGAAGAGAGGATCTGGAAGTAGTGTCAACTCAAAGAATGGCTCTATGGGGAAATCTATTATCTCTCTGAAGGACAACCAAAGTATTGTACTTATTCTATTATGTTGCACAAACTACTTCAAAACTGCTAAGTACAGTAATTTGACTGTTTTCCTTTCTAGTTTCTGCTCTTTTAGCTTGGGAGGTGATATAAGAGACCTAATGGCTTATGCATCATTGCATCCAATACACCAGCATTGAAAGAACAATGGAAATTGCATATAAGATTTTCCTATTGACCTGCATATCATATTTGGGTTCTAATTTGTGATGTTGAAATAAACTTAGAAGACATTTATAATAAGGTTTGACACTAATTCTTATAAACTGTTGAAGGTCTGACAAGACCTGAAATTTGTGTTGAGTGCTAGATTTTGTACGAGACCTAAAATCACACTCCGAAGAGTGTTTGAAGTGATAGTATGTATGGTACATTTTAGACCCTGGTGGGTGCAATAAATGATTGTAGAGGTTGGCTATTTGTTTGGTTTCGTGGTAACTTGATTAGAAGCTTATAAGTTTGTAACTTTGCCCCTAGTAAAGGTGTTCAATCTGCAGAGCCATAGTAGGGTAAGTTCACTTCATAATTTGCCTTTTGTGTAAAAAGAGATAGTTATGTAGATTAAAAAGTAATAAGAAAGAACTGGAAGGCTGGTTGTCCTTGGCTTTACTTATCATAAAATGCTTTAGTTTCTTGAAAAATAGTATAGCAATGAGTGTCTATTCCTTGGTCGTCGTCTCCCTACCCATGGCCCATGTCTATTGCTCTTTCTAGTTGACTTTGTGATGAGAGAATTATTCAACACAGATTTCTTCTGTACCTTGGGATGGGCTAAAAGTCGGTTACTTTTGATGTTAACCACCGGCAATGGGATTTATTGTTCTATTCCATTGATGAATATATTTTAAAACCAGTTCTAATGTGCTTTTTGTTGCTGTTGCATGTCTTTCTTTTTTCCTGTTCATCCTTTTTTTTATGTTTGGTTTATCAAGGCTTTCCTGGAAAGTGCTAGACCGTGAGGCAGTTCCGAGGTTTTTGTTGGTGCTCTGCTACATTTGTGAAGCCTATTTTAGTTAAACATCTCTTCAGTGCAAACCCGCTTGTGGCTTCGCTGCTTTGGCAACGTGTGCATATTGGTCTTGTTTGACGATGGTAATTTGGTAAGTCTATTTTCATGCCTCTTCAAGCATGTTCAGTCATTTCTCTCACCCTTCCTGGAACATATATATTCTTGATGACGTGCACAACTGTCTTGTTCTACATAACATGTTGCAGCGACAAGTCGTATTAACTTTCCCTTTATCTAGTCGGCTAGTCCTACCCCTCTTGTTCTCATATTCACGAAACTGTCCTGCAGGAGAACATGTATATGAGGGTTTCGTGGGCGATCGTTTAGGTATAATGCTGGCTTTGTTCTTGTGTATTTTTCTTCCCAATTCTTTTTGTTTGAAGTATTAGGTCAAATAATGATGTCCAAATCGCTTGAGCTTGTCAACTGGGAAGGACACTGCTCAGGCTTTAAATTGTGCATGCATGGCTTGGGCAATGATCACTGTGAATGTTTTTAAATGCATGAAAATTGCAGTGGTTTCATAAATATGCATTTGCATTCATATTTGCACAATTCTGTTTGGTATGCCTAGAAATAATGGGTGTCTTTAAATAGGACCTTTCATATGTTGCTATTGTGAGTGCTGATCTCTTATAATCTGACAGGCCAAGTTGACGAGTCAGTGTAGTTATAATGTTAACAGACTTTGGTGCAGAACCCCTCTAAGTCCATCTTTTCGCTTCATTTCAGAATGGCCTTCATCTACACTCTTTACTTGTAGTCGTAACCTATATTTGTTTGAGGCAATGATAATATCATAATAATCTTGCTTTTCATGAATTCACTTATCCTGTTGCATATGCTGGTGCTCCACCTGGGTGCAGGTGGTTGCTTGAAGGAGTATTCTTTAACCATGAGCTCCTTTTAATGCTATATGCTGTTATATGTGGGGAATTGCAGATTTAGCACTAGTGACAACATGTCTGTGCTTAGTGAGCATAAACTAAAGGAATATTGTAACTTTACTCTTTAGGTGATGAGCGATCAACACAACAAGCTCTTTTGAGCAATTTAGATTTTCTCACATAATTACCTAAGTGGCTAAGATATTCTAAGAGTGTCTTTTAGGTTGTCTTTCACTTCCCTCTTTTTGTTTTTCCTTTGTGATTTCTCGAGCTATAATACGGCCATGTGAACAAAACAATGCTCTGTTGCAGAAGATTCTACTGAATTGTAATTTCTTGTGACCTAGTTTTCCTGAAATGCGTAGTTTTAGGAGCATTTGGATGGTTCCTTCTAGCTTTGGAGGATTCCTGATGACCACACATTTACAGTACACGTGTGTGGACAGATACGGGTCAAAAATTCAGGTTTTGTTTGACTAAATCAAACTCAAACTCCAACCCTGAATATGCTGAACTTCCTGAAAGCTTCATGACTGTTGATAGATCCTACGGTCGGGCTCTGAAGCCTGTTTAATGGGAATCAGACTTAGCAACCTCACTGCCTAAATTAGAAGCTAGGCCCAAGAACAAATAGTGGATCGACCTGCCAAAATTCAAGATCTTGAAAATGGAATTTGAAATAAGAACTGAATGTGAAGAGGCACCATCATGACTTCTTGATCAAAGTTTCAGACTGCTAGATATTTGTTCATTTAAACTTTCTGCTGAGAATTCCCTAAATTTCAAAGCTGAAAAGAGACTGTGCGCTGTAGTGAGGAAATTTCAGGCATAACTTTGAAAAGAGAACACTTGTTTACTATTTGAAACATTTTAGAAAGGAGTTTGGGCTGTCAAACAATTTAAGATGATTGTTGTGGAAGCATCCGGAGTTGACCTAGGTGAGTTACAGGGGCAGAGAGACAGTGTTCCTGTGGAGGTTTATGATATATGTGGTGAACTTCTTGCGAATTATGAAGCTTTTGTGACAAAGAACAGATTGCTAGAGTTAGTAAAAGAAGGGAACATAATAAGCAGAGAAGAAAAATGGGCTTTGGACAATGTTACCACTTCTATGATCCTCATGTAGCTGTTGTTGACCGTGATAGAAAACGTTATGATGCTGATGTCAAAAATGGACTTGAGGATCTGTTTGAGTGGGATTATTCAGATTTTGACATATGTTCTGATGAGAAAAACGACCAACCATTAGATGGAAACGAGGGAATGATGTTCCTGTTCAGAAGTTTATCATCGCACTGCCTGGTAAAGGTGTCCAACCTTCTGAGACAAGGTGTGTGTTTGTGGTGTGTACTTCAGTGTGCTTGTATGTGAGTGTTTGCAGTGTGCATGTGTGCGCGCGCTCATGTGTGTTTGTTTCTTCAAAATCTATTTTTGTCTGTGTTAGCCGACCCTAGTTAGTTTTGGGATTAGAGCTATATTGTTGTTGTATTATAACTTACAATGAATAATAAAGAACATGAAGGCTGGTTGTCCTTTGTCTATTTTTTATCTTGAAATACTAATTTTCATGAAAAACTAAATTAGTCTGAAAGATGAGCTGTTCTTTCCTTTGTCTATTCTTTTCTGACTTTCTTTATTTGCTCTTTCTAGCATAGTTAGGGGATGGCTCAATTCAGGTTTCTTTTGTCCTTGGTGTGGATTTTATGAGCTGCAAAGTCACCATATTTTGATGTCTACCACGGGCAATGTGATTGAAAGTTCTATTTCAATGAGGTATATATTTTTAACGTCCCAGTTCTATTGTGTTTTTATGCTGTTACCTGTCTTTCTTTCTTTAATTTAATTCCTTTCTCTCTGTGTATATTAATTCATCAAACCTTACTTTAAAGCTGGAAGACATGAGCCAATCTTATGTCTTACTTTAGTGGTCCATATTAGTTAAATTTCTCAACAGCATAAACCCGCATGTGGCTAGATCTCTGGTTTTGGCAAGGTGCATGTATGGTTTTCTCCTACAATGGTAAGTGTATATCATACCTTTTTGAAGATGATATGTCATTTCTCCCATGTTGATGTGCGCAACTGTTTTGTACACAACATGTAGTATATGGACAAGTCATATTAATTTTCTCATTTATCGAGTTCCTAACCCTCTTGTTCACTCATTCACAAAACCTCGTGCTTGAGAAAATGTATATGAGGCCATTTTGGATTGTCGGTTCAGTATAAATCTGCTGGCTTTTTTCTTTCTTTTTCATTTCTGAAGTATTGAGCGAACATTGATGTTCAAATTGCAATCAGAGGTGGTATAAACTCCTCAACAGGGACATACATTGCTCAGGCTTTGCAAATTATGCATGCATGGGTAAGATAATGAATACTGTGTTCATGTCCTCCTTGCTTGAAAATTGTATTTGTGTGACATTTATATATTTTGCAATTCACTTGCACAATCGAAAATGGTGCGCCTAGAATCACTGGGTTTATAAACTTGGCTGTTTATACACCAATGAGAAATTGCAAGATATTATAGCTGTGGCAAAAGATCCTGCTGGATTAATATGTCTCATGAGTCATGACCTGTGTTTCCTATGGTGTATAGTTTTAGGTGCATTTGGATGGTTCTTGAGGATTATGTGGTGTTTTCTGTGACATTATTCATTTGTATCATACTGACCGCAAACATGTTGAACTATTTTGTGGACAGATACAGGCCAAAGATTTAGAAGGGGTTACTCAACTCCGACCCTGTAATAATCTTCATTTTGTATTGAGCTGCATAAGTTCTCTGTTTGTCTGCAAGCTGACCAAAGATTACTTAAGTCATGATGGATGCTTACACTCAGTTGCCTTCAGTTGTTGGTTGTTCTGATTTCAGGCACATACCTTCGTGTTTATTCTAACTCGTTGGTCCTGGCACTGATCCTTGGAATTCTTCCCTTTCTTATTTATGGAGCTGTGAGCCTGTGAGTTTGTATGTCTTCTTTATTTTCCCCCGTGGTCTTTCTAATTCCGTCCCATTTTGTGTGCCTTTTGTTCTATGGAGTACTATTTGGAGCTGAATTAGTTGACATTAGAATTCTTTTCCTTTAACTTTGGACAGTTCTCCAGATATGGAGCTTCAATTATGTAGTTGATTATTTTTTTAATTTTAAAAAGATCAATTATGTAGTTTTTATGTTTTTTTTTTTGGTAAATAAGAAATTATATTAACCAAAACTCAGCATTTTTACAACGTCTTCTCAAAAACAGAGAAACTGTAACTACAGCTAACTAACTAGACTTTTCCTAACTACTTCTATATAAACATACATCAGTACAACTAGAAAAGATCTTTTATCCATTGCTTATCACGCTGCTTAACTCTGATTCCGATCATATTCAATATCCTGCATCTTTCTTCCTTCTTGATTAGCTGACATAAAACTTCAGGTCTCCACAATTTCTTCTCCCAGATAATTTCGTCTGGGAGAAATCAATACTTCAATGCAGCAATGCATAAGGTCGTTCTCGAAAACAAACTCTCTATTTAAAGTGTTTTCTTTAATTAGGGGTATGGTTGCGTACATCTTGACCCGCAGAACCCCCATATAATGGAGATTGCACTGGGTTGTTGTTGTTGTTGTTGTTGTTGTTGTTGTTGTTGCTGCTGCTGCTGCTGCTGCTGTTGATATGAGTTCTCTTGTCGTACTATAGTTCGGAGTGCATAGAAGAGCATGGTGTTACTTTTGGTGTCACTTTTGGTGTTCCAGTTCCCTTCACAGATTGTAATAAGAGCCTAACGATATATGATGTTTGTTCCTAACTTCTTTTTGCTCTTTATCTGATGGGATATTGTTAGTATTTGAGAAATTCTCTGTCATTTTGTGCTAACGGTTGTTTATTTCCTGCAGAATTTTTGTCTACCATGTTCTAGCTTGAGCTGTCCTGCACTCTGATCAAGTATGCTTTGTTAACGTCATGGAGTTTACTAGTTGTGAAAGCACAGATCCTGGCCACTAGGGCCAGGTGCAGGGAACTCCCTGATGCAAGTCAGTCGGCCTGGAGTACGAAATGAAGCACAACTGCACAAGAAGAGCCTTTTATGTGGTGCGATTGTATTTACAAAAAAAAACTGGGAAAATGATGATTGGAACACACTAAACTGGAAAATGAGACGATTATTTTGGAGAGGATGGTGAACTCATTAGAATTGAACATTAACGTTGAATTTGTAGACTCCCTTCATCGTTGATTCTTTGAATTTCTTATGGCATATTAATGATATGGGTTAATCAACTTCTTTTTTTGTTGCAATTCTTTCCATTTCTGATATCTTCATCTATCATAGCGGCCCACTTTACCAGCTAGCTTAATACTTCTGTCGTAAGTGTGCTAAGTGTGCTGGTTTTGGTTACAAGAGCCATGTTTGGCCTTTTATGGGATAAAGAGGGGTAACACTATGATGATAGATAGGTAGCTCGGTTTACTGAATTTGAATTGTTTGTTTGTTAGGTGCTAGTTGTACTTCAATCAATTACTGCTATTATAGTTAATTGATTCTGTTTCTAGGGAGCCGAAGGTGATAAACTTGACAAATCATTTTGAGCAGAAGTCACTTGAGTAACTTCATGTCAATTTCCAGCTCAGATTGGGCAAATTTCAGATCCACTCCCCGATTACGCCATGAAATTCAGTTCAAAACTGGACAATAAAGGCTCCTTGATTCTGGACGTTTTCTCTGCTCCACTGCAGAATGTACTACATGCATAATTAAACGGCAAAACAGTCATAATCTTGGACCATCAGATCCTAATAACCATCAACTTGACATTCATTTGAATATGAACGTTAGATATAAGTAGTCATATTGTGCAAGCTAAGTGGTAATGTCTTGCATACAGTTTTTTTTGATGGAAGTCTTGCATACAGTTTCCAAAATAGAAATCCTGAAGCCTGGAATGAATGGTGCAAAACACAAAGTTCTTGAATGAAACCTGAAAAGAAGAAACAACATATCAGAGAACAAAATGGACAAGCACAATAACACATACTAATCCAAAAGATATAGCAACAGACACAAAAATTTAGCTGTGTACAGATACAATTCAGCAAGACAGATCCTTGATCAGAAAAATCATCAGCAAAATTCTTCCAAGAATTGGAGACCTGTGACACACAGTCTCGACCAAAACATGAAGCCACACCTTTCTCTTATCCCAAACAACGGCTTCACGCCCTCACGTAATGATGAATATTCAGCAACATGAACTGAGTGCTCCTGTCCAGCGAGAATATGCGGGCTACAAACTGTCTTCATCACTAGCAGCAGCTGTAATGCATGTCTTGAGCTAGAAGCAGCATCAATATTAATATTGAGCTTCCCCACTTAAGGCGGACACCACTTTTGTAGGCTGCAAAGGCTCTTCTCGTTCTCCATCTCGTACTTCAAGCCAAGTGAATTACAACCAGCTGTGCATTTACTTTGACTATAACTCGATAAGTATCTAACTCTATAAAGCTTTTTTTTTTTTTGATCAAAGACTCTAGTAAAGCTATTTCGCCATCTTTTTCATAACAATTAAGCCCAGCAACTAGAAATCTCAGTTTTCTACTTCTTTTTCCATACAGAGTCACAGTGAAGGCCATTCTAGGCTAGACACTGATAATACCAACCCAATGACTTCATTAAAAGAAACCTTTATCACCCACATTATAAAATGATTGAAAAATACAAACATGCAAAATTAAAAAGCAAAACACAATAAAGCAGCTATAGGCTTATAATCTGCACAACCCACTAGCAAGAAAAATCTCCAATGCAATATCTAGCAATGAGCATGCGAAAACCATTCCCCTTTCAAGCTGATGGTATTACAATAACTATAAATACCAGAGACCGGAGAGGGAAAAATGTACAAGGTATCCTTTTTCAAAATAAAAAACCTACCATAAATCGAAGATCTCATCTTCACAAGTGTACAACAACAACAACAACAACAACAGTCCAGCATGCTCCCATCTAAGATAGGGTACTGAGGGAGCCTGATGTAAGCGGCCTTACCCCGATTCTGAAAAATCGGGAGACTGTTTCCAGAATGACCCACTTAGTACCTTTATTATGAGAAAATCTCTTTGTACCTGCAAGGAGAAAAATCGTTAGATACCAAATATACCCATAAAACATTTGGACCTGCAATATCAAAGTGCTTCTCTGGTTCTTTGTACCTGTAGTCTCATACGCAGCTACATCTACTCTCTTCACCTCTAGGAACTTTACTAGTCCCTACTCCCTAGTCATAGTCACTCACAAGAACACAGAAACAGTCGAGCATCTACTTCCATTATCCATAAGGGTGCCACAAGAAACCGAAATCAATTTCCTTTTCATATTTTACAAATCTAAACCATTAAGAATAATTGCAGCAACTAACAAAGCACGGAATGTCATCATGAGAGAGAACAACCAAAAGAATAAAGTAAACTTCCGATTTATCTTTATTTTTTTCCTGATTCGGTAAGAAATACAAATCAAACGAAATTTAAGCCTCGGCCTCAAGTAGCATAAATGAACGAACCACCTGCGTTGCAAGTGTTCAGTATTAACAGCTATCATGTTCTGCAGTTCCTAAACCATCAAACTCTAAGAAGCGAAATTCTAGCAGCTCTAGGCTTCTACTGCCCACTTCTTATTAGCCTAAATCACACACCATAGCCCACTAGGGATATACCAAGAAAGGAACCAGATACTTTAGCATACTTTCAACCCACCACTTCAAATCACAATCATTGACAAATTTGAGAGAAAGAAAACATACTAGTAAAAGAAACAGTCACCGGCTGCCATACACTAACCATCCAAGATGATAGAATTGAGTAACACCTTGTAAGAGGAATAGAGTATGTATGAAGTTTAGACTTTAGATTAGATAATAACTAACTGTAAGTCTGTAACCAACATCATCACCACCTGTCCTGATTTGAACATCCCAGTCTCGTTTACTGCGATGCATAAGTCATTATGTGTCATCCAAGTATTTGATGACGCATCTGAGTGTAAATTTTTCAAAATTGCATTAATATGAAAGTACAGAGTCAATGTAAATTTACTTCTTATCATATCCATAAGAAATTCAAAATATCGACGATGAAGGCAGTCTACAAAGTAAATGCAAATGTTCAGTTCTAATGAGTTCACCATTCTCTCCAAAATAATTGTCTCATTTCCTAGTTTAGTTCGTTCCAAAATAAAAAAAAAATCTTGTTTCTTTCCATTATAACGATGATAAATTCAACCACACGACAATTCCACTGTGGTAATCTTCAGGCTTTGTGCAAAAACGGTAAATAAGGATATTTAAGTCTCTGCCTAACCTTCCTGCTTCTCCAAAGAGACATTGCTTGACTTTGCTCAGTCCTCGAAAATCATTCTCTTCTAAGATGTCTCCTGACTTCTACCCGCCTTCTTTTGGGACAAGGATCCAAGCCTTGGTCTACTTCATTCTCAAAAGTCATTCGCTTCCGAGATGATCCTTGGTTTGCGGATGCACTTGCCCATTCTATGTGTTGCCCGTCCCCATGATTCTTCTTTACTTGATCTTGCTCATCTGATTCATATGTGGCTTCACAAGGAGGGATTGCAACTAGGCTTCCGGTAAATACAAAGGGGGTGGCCAAAGCGGGTAAGTAAGGCAGTTTGATTTCTTGAAGTACAGCATACCTAAAGTCAACAAGGTTATACTTTAAGAATCGATCAGGGGTATCGAAATCTTTCATGATCACGAAGTCCTCTCCCCCTCTGACAGGGTAATAAGCTACTGGAAGAGGAAAGGTAGAAAGTTTAATGAGGCCGTAGAAATCGTTAAGTGTAGAAAAGAGCTCCGTCCAAGGATTAGAATTCCCATATTCCTTCATCATCCAGTGCTCAATACACTAATGGTAAGCCCCCAAAAGTTCAAGTTAATAGTATTTTCTAGTCTAGTTTCAGTTTTAGTATTAATAAAACCAGTTTCTTTAATAGTAAGAGTAGTCCGTTTAATTATGAGAGTAATTGTTCTTATAGAGTTCAATAACCATGTTGGATTTACAAAGAGTTGTGTTCATCAAGATTGAAAGATCAATACCAGAATCAGACATTCTTCAATGCTATATAGGGCCCTTCCGCACAAAGGCTGCTCAACTGAAGACAACGATGAAAAGGAAATCGTTCAAGTACAGAGGGATGCTACCAGTTAGTTTTTGTTATCGAATGTATTCTGCTCTATTGATTTCATATCTTGTTGATATCAATTTTGATTGTAGATACCGTATGGCTATTATTTAATGAAATCTCTCTTTTCCCCTAAAAAAAAAGATTATCGAAGTCATGCTTTTATTAGTTTATTTACCTTGAGTGAAGTGTAGACAAGTGGAGAGACAAGAAAAAATATGAAAGAAAAAAAGGAAAGAAGAACCATTTAAAAAATAAATATGAATAGAATAAAAAAATGTGTGGAACATTAAAAATTAAAGTAAAATGGAGAAGGGTATTCACAACTTTTTTTAATCTCTGAACTACCTTATCTTAGTTAACGAATGACTCATAATGATAATTGTTAATGAGAATCTGATTTAGTATTACATCGAGTATAGGTTGCATACCTAAAATTGGCCCTGACAGTTTGAGCGGGCGGGTCTGGTTCGGGTCGGGTCAATAACTTTCGGGTCATTTTTGGGTTGGGTCACTTTTGGGTCAAGTGATTTTCGGGTCGACCACCCGGCGGGTCAATGACGACTTAATTATTTTCGAAAAAAAATCTCTAAAATGAAAGTGTATAATCATTTTAATTTAATTTTTGTACAAAAATATCACAATGGGTGTTTATAAATAGTGGACGGAAAGTTAGAATTTTTATAATTTTTTCTAACTTTTTTATAATTTAAAAAATAATATAATAAAAAATATTTACAAAAATTGCCCTCAGATTTCTGTCCGTGTAACCCCATTACGTATGGTGTCGATTTAGCTTATCTCAAGTCGAAACAACATCATTTTGGTGTTTTAAGTGATAAAAAAATAAAAGAAAAAATGTACGATTTTGTCAAGCTTGACCCAGTTGGTCGACCATAACCCTAACACGCTTGATTCATACAATTTCGGGTCAAACGGGTTCAGGTCAGTTTCGAGTTCGGGTCCAAATTTTTGGGTTTGAAACCGTAAAAAACCGGGTCAGGTTGGGCCGTTTTTTGACAGGTCTACCTAAAATCACAGGAATATATATACTTTCAAAGAAAGAAAGGGGATTGTAAGTGTTGTATAACAATACGAATTGTTGTATCTCCCAAATCCCAATACATATGGTATGAGTGTAAATTTTTTGTCCCTTCGTGTACTATCTATTGTCTAACTTCCCCCCAAACGACTAAATAAGCCTTTTAAGTAAACACCCTATGCTAATTTGGTATTTTAAAGATTCTGACGCCAATTTGGTATTTTTAGTTAGCTCCAGAGCCAATTTGGCCTAATTAGCTCAAATTGTTGCCGGTGATTTCATTTATAATTTAAAAAATTATTTTAAATATTTTTTTTCATTATTTCTCCTTCTTTATTCCTTTTACCTTAACTTTTTTTAATCATTTACTTATCTTTCTCCATTTCTTTTCTTTTTACCTTTACTTTCATTTACCAGTCACCAGACTCACCACTACCACCATTCCAAAATCCTAATCTCTCATCTCCACTCAACCGACATTCCCAATCCAAACCAACAACCCCATTACATACAAGTAGACCTATTAGTTCGGGTGGGCGGGGGTCGGGTTCGGGTCAGTAAATTACGGGTCATTTTCGGGTCGGGTCACTTTCGGGTCAAATGATTTACGGGTCGGATTCGGGTTGACCCGACGGGTCAAGTGCGCCTTTTTTATTTTCAAAAAAAAATCTCTAAAATAAAAGTATATCATCTTTTTGATTTATTTTTTGTACAAAAAATATCACAATGGGTATTAGACCCGGCAGAAATTTACCCGACCAGGTATGACCCGAAAAACCGACCCGAAAAAACTGGGTCATGAACACGAAAAATTTGACCGAACCTGAAACTGACCGAACACGAAAAAACCGGTAAAATTTGGGTTGAACCCGAAATCGAGCGAAACGACCCGTTTGTCCAATAAAATATTTATAAATGTATATTTCACAATTTAAATTTATTAAAATATAATAAAA
>ONZK01004240.1:33496-54116 GCA_900322385.1 Pharnaceum exiguum
AAGAGCAATGTTTTATTATATTCATGTAACGCAATTGGAAAGCTAGTTCAATATAGAGAGTTGTTGAGAAGGAGTTGGTGGTGAGATTACTAACATAGTGAAGGCAGCAGAGGAGCCACTTGATTGCTGGTAGCCGTGGTTACCACCATAGATTGGCAAGGAGAGAGAAAATCATAAAGAGTTCTCAGATTTAACTATTAATTGTCGGAAATATACCACGTGAGAATAGAAAGAATGTAGCGAGATCAGAGACGGGTAATGTGGAGAGTCAATGGTGAACGGTGAAGGCCCGTTGGAGGGTCATCCATCTCCATCTCGGGCAAGCAGGTGGCCACAAGAAAGCAATGGTTTAGGGTTGTCGTTATGATATTGGTGGTGGTGGTGGTGGTTGATGGTAGAAGGCATGGTTGGGGAATGGTTACCAATGGGTCTACAAGTGTAATAGTGTAAGGGTGATAGCTCCATAATCTAACGTAAATGGAAACTTATCTTAGAGGACCAACAAAAAATTAGGATAATGTAATCTATTTCCAACACATAAGTGGGCTGTATGTGATAATGGACTATATGAAAATGGCTAAGACAACCTTATAGTACTTATTTTTAGTGAAGTTGCGGGAAGTCCATACATCAATGCGGCATTGCATTTAGGGTCAATCTCGGAAATAACCTCCCTAATTTCTTAAACACGGGTAAGGTTGCATACATCCGGCCCCTCGAGCACCCCAATTGAATGGGATTACACTCGGTTGTTGTTATTGTTGTTGTGAAGTGAGCCTTTAAGTGACCAAACACCCTCTGACTTTACAGCAAGACAGCCTCTATATAATGGTGATTTCAGATTTCTCTTGCCCACTGCGAAGTCCATTATTTGCATAAACTAAACTGAGTGTCATCCTAAGAAATTCAAGGTATTGATAGACTAGTTGGTCTTTCGAATTCTAAATGGAAGCGAACACAAAAAAACCTTTCTCCATTTTAAAAAAGTTGGAGTTAACATAATAGGGAACACAACAATATGCAGAAGCACAACAATTTCTAAGCATCAGAATGCAGTTATCACCTCATGCCAAGAACATGTAGCTTCAGATTTCAGAGATTTTTCATCTATGACTTTTAAGCTCTCTGGAGGCCAATCTGCTAACATCATCTCCGTTGTAGCAGTCAGATCAGATTAGATAGATTTCACCAATGAATGCTCTGGATGCTCACTCGCACTGACCTTCCTGGGTAAAATTGAATCTGGGTAATCAATATATTCCAGCAAGATGCAAAATTTACCAAACATCTTTAGAAAAGAAAAGAAAGACAGAAAAATCATTTTTAAAATATGTGATCCACCAACGAACCTTCAAGGTCCTTATTTCAAGGTGCAACTGGCGCATGGACCAGATGAATTTCTGGGCATATTTCTTTAGTTTTATCACCTATCAATCTCACATGGAACTAGAAGAATAGCATTCAGGGTACAGAAACTCCACTTTAAGCCACATACATAAACATCTGACAATATAAAATCCTAATGTTTCACCCAGCACTCATAACAAACCAACAGCTATTGAACCTCCACCTTTCTGCTCGTTGTACTGGACAAACAACAGTAACTTAGAATAATGGGCCCTAAATATGAAACTTCTCCAAACAAATACGCCCTCCGTTCCAATATTAACTTCCACCCTAAGGATTGCGCAGGTTTTAAGGACAACATATTGGCTCCACAAAAGACTCATTCACCCCATACTATTATGTTATTCACATGGGTGCATAAGGGGTAGAGTGTGTGAAGAGTATCATGGTAAAAGAGAGGGTGAATGCAAAAAGATTCTTGACAAAATGAGAAGGTGGAAGATAAATGTGGAACGCCTAAAATGAAAAAGTGGAAGATAATTGTGGAACGGAGGGAGTAATTATTACAAATGAAAGTATAATTTGTACAAGTGAAAATATTTGCATTCAGTAACATTTTCCTCAAAAGAAAATTCCTAGGAGGCGTAATGCAAGGTTCAGAAATAAGCTCTGGTAAGACCCAAAATATAACAACAACAACGACGACAACAACAACAACAACCGAGTAACTTTATGTCGCGTTCCTGTTGGGTTAGCGTCGTGTCAAGTTAGGCAGCACACTCTGTAATCCTCATTCCCGGGAAAAAAACCCAAAATGTAGAAAGAAAAAGTAACGAAGTAAACAATCGCTTACTTATCCAAAAGACAGTAACAAACACAATAGCATAAAGGAGAAACAATCTAGCTTCAAACTTTTTTTTTCCAAAAGATCATAACAAACACAAGGAAAAAAATACATAAAAGAGAAACAAGACAAGCTACTCCTGTGCAAGTCGACAAACCAACTTCATTGTTATCTTTTTTACCACACAAGGGATATGAGTTGTTATCAAATTAATTAGCAAAATAAGAACCACAATGCAATGTTCTTTCACCAACACGAACGGGAGATATATCCATTATACCACCTACAACTACAAGTGAGAAATGATAAAAGCAACAATCACATCTTTCTTATTCTCATAATAACCAATAATCACATAGATGCAAAAGAAAAGGCAGCTGACTAAACGTTGATTCCAAGATATCTTGTTATTAGCAATAGCTACTTTAGATCCATTAGCTTTATTTTTGGATAATATGGGTATCTAGGCTTCGCCTAACTAATCCCATGGACCCTGAAGTTAACGACCGGTAAAAGCTCCAGTGGCCCTGAGGAGACTCGAACTTGAGACCTCTTGAATAAATTTCAGAAGTCAGCTGGGTAGGGTTCTACTTTAGATCCATTAGCTTACTATGGTGATTACCAAATTTTTTACCAAAGAAGTGTTAACAGCTATTGTTTTCAAATATCAACTGCTTCTAAAGATCAAGTAGAAAGGACATGAAAATCAGAACATTAGGAGCATGCAAATGTATCCTTTCTTTCTAATCCAATATCACAAGCTTCAACAATCTATAACATAAGCTACCATTACAAATTAGTATATCATAACAAAATAAAACATAACCTCTCTATCTACGCACAAATCATCTCGTCCGAACTCTTCAAAATCACCCTCAAGCACAATATGGAAACAGGACACAATAACACTCATTTCAGACACGGATAGCTACCTCTGTAATCCCTTATTAATAGTCATATAATCTCAACACTAAACTAACCCAAACAACACCGCCTCTCCCCTTCCATCACCATCCTTCACCACCTTCTCCGCCTCCCCCACTGCCATTTGCCAAAACACCTTAGAACCAAGCACATCATCATCAAAATAATACTCACACGCGTGCCCCTCCGGCACAAGGCTCTTATACTTATCAAATATTTTCTCACCCTCTTCTTTCCTCCTCAACACAGTAATACAGTATCCACAATCCATTGACAAAATTCGGTCTAAAATCTTTCCACTAATCCCTGAACATCTCCTTATGACCATATACACAAAAACTTGAAAGTACTAAATCCTACCGTTTCGCACCATGTTTCCTGGCCTCATAGCCAACAGTTAGTAAGTCTCCACCTTTCCACTCATTCAACTGGGAAAAAGCAGCAAGAAGACCACTCGATTCTGAAAGGTTTCTCTGTAATGAGGCATATGCATTAGTAGATGCTCATAAGCAAAACAGTCATAATCATAAACCATTGGAACCTAATATCCGCCAGAATAAGAGATGGGAGAGAATCAAAGTAGAGGATGAAGATCGAAATATGTTCATTATGCATTAATCAATCACATTCCAAATTTTAATAAGATTTCTTAGCTAGGTCAGCCCATCACCTAATCAATGTAAGCTTTGGTCAACTTGTTTGTTAAGGGCACATTGAAACAGTGCCCTGAAGTACACATAGCTGGGTCAAGATTATGACCGCGGTAGGCCACTATCTATGAACCCAGGCCATGATATGAGAAAATAACTTGCGTTTACAGAGAAGTCAGTAATTGACGGAGAAACAATTGCTTAAATGTTTCCGTAAATGCCTATAATAGATTAGATATGATTGCATAAAAGCATAAACGGCACAGTTCAATGACCTCTGCCACGACCCAGGTATCATTGGCCCCAAAAAGAATCAAAACATTCAGGTACATGACACAGATATCATTCAAAAGCAACTGCAACTAGTACATAGCTTCTCCAACAAGAATGTACAGTAATGTCGGGGAAACTGTATTTGTGTACAACATATAGTGCTTCATTCTTCCTTTCCTTGAAACTCAAAACAGGAGAATCAGAGGTAATTTTTTATAGAGATATCTGACATATCTTCCAGATTTTACTTGAATTTGGTTTATATAGTGTCAAAACAAAATGTGCTAATGTACATCCCCTTGAACAAATTGACAGAACTTAAAACATGTGCATGTTCCCGAATCCCAATTTTAAGAAAATAGGGGCAAAACATATAGCATTCATGTGCAAATAATATCCCTTGCAAAGACTCAAACAATCAAATCAAGCTTTGCCAGAACTACTCGGGTTCTACTTCTAAACTTATCACCAACCCTGCAATCTAGATTAATGGAAACTACTAACAGAATTATCTTTGTATCAATCAAGGGACACACACAAACAATAGGCAACAATGGGGAATCAACTAAGTGCCTTGTGAACAGATCAACTGAATGATCATATGACAGCAGCTACAAATGCCTGTATCTAAAAAAACGCAACCATAAGCACAAAAGAAAGCTCGTCTAAACAGAGACAACTTTCCAATGTAATCAATTCGACCTCTAGCATCATGCAACCATAAAATTAACAAGTGGAACCAACCAACAGCAGCCAGAATTATGGAAAGATAAGTCACCACATGAAAAAGTGCTATGATCGAGTTCCAGCATTGTATTTGTAGGCCTCACTTAAAAGTCTTGCTAAGGAATATTAGTTACTTACAAGCCTAAATTCTTTTAGAGAACAAAGAAAAATGACCAGCTTCAACAAGTAAATCTCCAATTAGACTCCCACGGTCATTAAGTTTTTACTAAAGCACTGTCATATTACTGCTATTGTTCTCAAAACTCAGCAGCTTCAGAAATCAAACAGAAACCACTCTCAATATAAAAAATGGAGCCAGTAAATGTATCCCTTCTCTTTATTTCCAACAGCACAAAAGAAAAATGGAGAAAGTTTCACCATTCTACTGATTGTATAACAAAGGCTACCATTACAAAAGATAACTATCATCAGTTAATTAAAGACAAAAGAAAACCTAACCTCTCTATCTACGCGTTACCCATACATCCTCTCACTCTTACATAGACTCTTGAAATCATCCTCTAATACCAGCTTTGATTGCTTCTTGCCACTCGGCCATCAACATGGAAACAGTACAATCAAACATCTACTCATATCAAACACGTCAAGCCCGCAAACCGCCACCCTGACCCCTCTTCAATAATTACCCAAAACTAAGCACTAAACTAATCCACACGAACCTGCCTCTTACCCCCTTTCACCTCCCTATTCTCCCCTCCACTCTTACCGCCATTTCCGAAAACACCTTAGTAGCAAGCACATTACCATCAAAATACTCCCCATACGGGTGCCCCTCCGGCACAAACCTCCTATACTTATCAAACATTTCATCAGCCTCACTTTTCCTCCTCAACAAAGTATACACAATCCCTTGACACAAATACGGCCGAAAATCCTTCGGCTCATCCCTCACCATCTCCTCATAAACCCTCAATGCCTCATCATACTTCCCTTCCACAACCTTCACCTGTGCCACCAAAAGCTTAAAATCCCTAACCTCATCCTTCCGATTCTCCTCCTTACACCTCTCCATCACCTCCTCTATCCTCCTCACCACCTCCTCCTCTCCCAACATGATCAACCCGTGATACGCCTCGACACGAAAAGGGTCAGTCTCAATCACCTCCTCGAACCCGGCTCTCGCCTTCTCTACCTCTCCTATGGTACTACACAAGTGGGATTTCAACAGCTTCCACTCTAGCTCACTTGGCTGCAAGATGATCAGCCTGTTAAGTAGCTTCATTGCATGGGGGATTTTCTTGGCTTTTATTTTGACTTCCATGAGGGACTTTAGTACACTTGTGTCTGTTGGGTTTGATAAGAGTTGCTGCTCTAGACTACGTTCGATGGTATCGTCGGTTGATGTGATGACGTGTTGGGTTGTGATTGGTTGTGGGGGTGAGGGTGGTAAAGGTGTGGAGAGGGAAAGTTGGGGTTTGAGGAAAAGTGCTGTGGTGAAGATTGTTATGCAAAGTGGGGTTTTGAGGTAAGAAAGGAAGGTTGGTTTTGGTAAAGATTTGATCTTTGTGGGTTTTGAAGTGAAGAAATGTTGGCGACGGTTGTGTTGGTGGAGGGAGAGTGGAGTTGGGTTGGGTTTGTAGGTGACAGTGTTGGAGAGGAAAAGAGAAGTCATTGTGTTGTCTTGTCTTGTGTTGTCTTGTGTTGTGTTGTCTGCTGTTGTGTTTGTGTTTTGTGTACTTGTGTTGGCTACAAGCCTCAAGCCTGCAACAACTGTGAGTCTGTGAGTGTCGAACTAGTGAACTACTAGTTAAAAAAGAAAAAAACTGGGCCTGGTTACAAAAAAAATTAGTAAAAAATTCGTGTGTTTTTTATATATAAGACCGGATATTAATGACTGCTTGATAACACAATAATGACTCCTATGCTACACTATAATGAACCTTAATGACTCCTCCTTATCCAGTTTCATATATGAAACAGGCTTACACAAGTTTTATCGAAAAATAATACCGAGAAAAATAATCACTTTGTAGCGTTAAACAAAATAAAATACTTAAGATTAAAAAAAACTTCAACTCTTCATTTTTTCAAACAATTTTACACTTTCTCCTTTTGGAAAAGGTAGACTGGACCTCTATAATTCTATTTATGAATAATATACCAATCGAAAACTTTACATTTTATACATAACACAATAAATTATTTCATAGACAATATGTAAAAAGAAATCATTTACTATAAAAATATTTATTTGTATTATCACAATCAGCAAAATGCAATATAAACAAAATCACAATTTTCTTTCTTGCTATCAAATGCGTGCATTCCCACGAGAAGAAAAAATGGTTATACACTTTATTAAACCAAAATTTAATAATTTCTTGCAAAGATATTGCCTACACACATCGGATCCTCTCGTTTATCAAAAATCACTTACAAGTGAAAATACTTATTTTAATGGTTGAGATTCGATTTACCAAGTAATGAAGGCTTAGGATTTAATTGTGGAAATATACCATTTTGGTTACCCGACATATAGCATAATACCAAGTTAGTACCCCTTTTTTTCAATATTTCAAAATAGTTACCTAACTAATTCAAGGTTGTACCATTTTAGTTACCTGCTTGGTTTTTGCCACTGAAAAACGTGAAAATCGGGGCTATTTTGGTCATTTTAGCATCCCAATTTGTCTAAACTGCGTTTCCTCCTTAATAATATAAAAGAATAGAAGTATAATGAAAAAGAAAACAAAAATCAGGGTTTTTGTTCTTTTATTAAGTTTTATCTTTTTAATTAAACTTCTGTTCTTTTATTAAGTTATGGAGCTAAAAGTACACCACAGAGAAACTCGGATACTAAAATGTCCAAAATAGCCCCAATTTTCACGATTTTCTGTATCGTAAACCATTGAGGTACCCAAAATGGTACAACCTTTAATTAGTCAGGTAACTATTTTGGAATATTGAAAAAAACGGGTACCAACTTGATATTATGCTATATGTCGGGTGACCAAAATGGTATATTTCCTTTAATTGTTTATGTGTGCTTATTAGAGCCCACATCCACTTTAACACTTGCAAGTGATTACTTGTAATGCAGAGGATCCAAACTCCTTACTTGGTTATGTAGACCCAACATAGGATATCAATTTGTAATGTCATTTTGTGCAACCCAAAATTGTATAAAATTACATGTGTAAGGGGTATCTTTTAGTAACTGTGGAAACAAGTATATCTTTACTGATAATGTGATCTTTATTCAAAAACAAATTATCGGAAAAACATTTGTAGAGTTGTTGTGATAACATTCATATTTTCCTTTCTAAAAAAAACATAAATTATATCTTATTATTATGTAAAAGAAGATAATGGAGAGAGAAACGAAACCGGAGAAGCGGCAAATAGACTCCTTACGTTTAGTTAAATGTGCAATTAGGCTCCTTACATTTTCATGATTACAAATCACCTCCACAAGTTAACAATGATGAGCAATTTAACTCGCATTTATATTTTTACAAAAGAAAAATAGACAACATCAAAAAATTACTAAAAATATTATTTCCTTTAAATACCTTAGAAATATACTACTCCCTCTGATCTTTATTAACTTGCTTGTTGACTTTGGCACACAGATTAAGGAGAGCCCAAATGCAGTGCCTTAATGACTACATTGTCCTGATAGAGAATAGAAAATTACAACCAATGCCATTGACTATTTCATTTCATTGAGGCCATTCTAATCACACTCCCCCCGTCCACTTTCTCTCCTAACAGCTAACACTCCCCATCAAACACAACCACACACTCACTCTCCACTCCACTCTCTCTCCTCCTACCACTCAACTCTATTCCAAATGGACCGTAACCAGCAGAACACCAACCCCCATCAACAACCATACCACACCCACCACACTATAACATACAACAAAACTTTTTTCCTAATCTTCATAGTCATAGTGTCCCTCGAAGCCCCGTGACAGCCACAAAGACTAAAACAACCCAATCTTAGATTAAACTAAATTAGACTCTTCCTCTTTTTCCCTTTCATGTTAGTTTTCTATCATTCACTCAGATCTGAGCCCCTAAACATAATTTTTTATAAAAAACATTTAGGGGTTGGGATTTGATTTTTCTGGGATTCGAATTTAAGGTTTTGTAGATGAAGATGAAGGTTGAGTTTTGTTTTTTTGGGGTGGGTTGAATTCGAAAGTAAGGTTTTTTTTTTAGTTTTTGGGTTGGGGTTGAATTTTGGTTTTAATTTTTTTTGATGGTTGAATGTTATTGTTGATTTCTGGTTTTGGTTGAATGTGGAGGTTGATTTCGTTTTTTTTTATTTTAGGTTGAGTGTTGTGGGAAATTCTGGGTTGGGTTGGGTTGATTTTGGTGTTGATGTTGAAAGCGGAGAGAAAAGAGAGAGAGACAAGAGAGTTTTGGGGTGTAAGGGAAAATGGGTTTAGAGTGAGAGGGTGTGAGACGTTAGGTGGGGGCTGCCTTTTCTTTGAGAGACAGCATAAAAAATGGGGAGAAGGGCAATGTGAGAGAGGGGGTAAGGGGCAGTTTAGGCATATAGCACATGGGTCCGACACTAAAATGGTAACCAAGTAAGTAAATAAAGACCACCCCAAAATGGTATCTAAGCAAGTTAATAAAGATCAGAGGGAGTACACTTTACAAAATACAAATTTGTACGATTGTAGTACACCACTCACACAGATAACAAAGAGTTGACATTCGTAAAATAAGCCAAGCCCATCAGCAACACAAAGGCGCCTCATTCCTTCCAGTCTTCCAGTATCATCAACATGAAGATCGCTAGCATATATTCCAGCTAATTCGAGTGCCCATACACCATTATTCATATTATTAAATTTATTATCATCACCATTCATAACAAGTATTTCAAAAACCAATCTCACAAATATACTACACTTTACAAAAACCCACGCTTCACTACACATCATGCTTAACTTGGATCTTGATCGAATCTTTCTCTTATTGGGTTAATGGACAATTGACGTTTGAAAAAGGAATTGGGTGAGAATTGAAATCATCATGTAGAGAGATTTGTTTACTGTATCATGTTCATGTATTTGGTAATGGTGGAGACTCTGGAGACAAACTACAATATCTATGAGTATTTCTTTGTTGGTAATACCGTAATATGTATGTCTGGTAGCTCGATACTGTATGGTTTATTATCTAAGATATTTAGAGGAATTAATATGTTTAGTAATTTGTAAATTGATATTGTCTAATTTTTTTTGTATACCATAAAAAGGGAGTTAAATTGCACATCCTTGGTAACTTGTGGAGGTGATTTGTAATGATGAAAACGTAAGGAGTCAAATTGCACATTTTGTTAAACGTAAGGAGTCTATTTGTCACTTCCCTCGAAACCAAAGACTCCCTTCCCCCACCTCTTGTCACTTAATAATAGGGAAAGAGTTTATGTATATTATTATGAATCATTGAAAAAGATGACATTTTGAAATAGGAAAAATACCATTTTAGGTACCTGACCTATAACATAACACCAAATTGGGGTCTCATTTATTCAATATGACAATAAGAGGTGTTAGCCCACTGGTAAATAAGTCATAACTTGTTCACCAGGTCTTAGGTTCAAACCTCATGGGGAGTACCTACTGGAATTAATTTCAGGAATACCCGAGGCCGTGCATTAGGAGGTGACCTTTAGCCACGCCCGAGTCCCTCTTTGCCTGATCAGAAAAAAATTGCATCAACCAACCCCCTCACGCACCCATCGCTACTGGACTTTCTACTCACCTAAACCCCCACCACCCCAAATCCTACCGCCACACAAACACTCATCATCCCTCTCCTTCCACTACTCTCTCTTCATACCTTAGCCAAACAAACTCAGCAAAGACAAATCTGGGTTCACACACAAACCCGAATTAGCAATGTTATCCCATCATCCCATACCGCAAAACCATCAGAAGTTGCTAACTTGTTGGACTGAGATGTTTTGGGCGATGTGACTGGATGGCCATAGAAGAAGGAGGGGTATTTCGAATGGGTCGATGATATCAAACGTGAGGGAGATTGTTCTACTTCCCAGCGAGATTTGGGTGATGAGATCAGATACGGTGTGGTGCCGTTTGGAGTGTCTCCTTGTGAAAAAATATAGGTGAAAACGAAGGTGGTGTAGGGTGGTGGCATAAGGGCGAAGGAAGGTGGGTTAAGTCTAGGGTCTGAAATTGGACGGAAGATACTGAGATTCGAACCTAGTTTTTCGGAAGGTGAGAAGAGATTGTATCCAGATGAGGAGAGAGAGTGGAGTTAATGGGGATTGATGCAGGGTGGTTGTATGGGTGGAACTGAATCTCTTTTTTGTAAATAATTTTCAATTTTCAAAAAGAAAAAATCAACCAAAAAATAAATTGTAATGACCAACAACAACAACAGTCCCAGCATGCTCCCATCTCAAATGGGGTACTGAGGGAGCCTGATGTACGCAGCCTTGCCCCGATTTGGGAAATCGGGAGACTGTTTCCAGAATGACCCACTTAGCACCTTTGTGAGAGATCTCCTTATACCTTGCAGTGACAAATCGTTAAAAACCAATGTCCACATTAAACTTGTGTACCTGCAAAGAGAAAATCGTCAGATACCAAAAGTCCCAGCAGTGAAAACTCGTTAGTATCCAATATACCATAAAAATATAAAGTCGCGGGTAAATGCACCTCGACATGCACTGCATCAACTAGATTCACCAAGTCCTCACCTGCTAACACTACACCCTATCCTAACAAGTCTAGCACCCAATCCTAAGAGTCTAGTACCCTAATCCTCATTCTCCAAGAACTCATATCTAAGGCAATGTCCTCGCTAAGTGATAGGTTAGACATATCATGTCTAATACATTCTCCCCAACTCTTCTTCGGCCAGCTGCCTCTCCTTCTAACCCCATTCACAACCATGCTCTCGCACCTAAGCACCGGTGCCTCGGGGCCTCTCCTCCTGACATGCCCAAACCATCGCAGTCTGCTCTCCCGCATCTTATCCACGAATGAAGCCACTCCCAGTTTCGTCCTAACCACTTCGTTTCTAATCTTGTCCAGCCTAGTAAGACCGCACATCCAGCGCAGCATCCGCATCTCCGCAACTGCTAACTTCTGCTCTTGGGCCTTCTTAGCTGGCCAACCTTCGGCTCCATACAACATCGCCGGGCGTACGACATCTCTATAGAACTTCCCCTTGAGTTTAGCTTAAATAATTAACAGAAATAGTCAATATTAATTGGGTTTTTCTATTCTGTGCATAGCTGCACAGAATTAATACATTAATAGGAAACTTTCGACTTAAAAAATAATTGTGTTCACACTTATAAACATATGAATTGTCATTATCACCCCCTTTACTTTCATCAGATGCTTCCCCTTTATCTCTCCAATCACCCTCACCCTTACCCTCTTAAATGGCTCAACTTCCACCCCAAATAGTTTACTTTGCAGTCTCTTCCTCCACCATAACAAGGTTTCATTTTCCTCTCAAAAAAAAAAAAACAAGGCTTCATCAACATATCCTTTCATCTTTAATCAGCCATCATCGTCATTATAAAGTTCGTATCCCACACCGAGACCATTGTCTCAACCAAAATCTTTACTACATTCCGACCAAACACCCCTGCCTTCTATGTCCATCCACCCGGCTATTAGTATCTTCCTCGTTTTGTCCCATTTCTAGATCTATCCCATTTAGGGTTTAGGATACGATTTCCCGTCGCCGTCTACTCATAACCTAAACCCTAAACCCCTAGTTTAGTTTTTCCTTTATTTTTAAGCGTCCACCCTCCCCTACCTTTCCCCTTAGGGTGTCGTTTTGATAGGGCCGGTGAAGCCGACAAATATTGTGTTTTGACGGTGGGAATAAGGTCATTAGAAAAAGGTCAGTTTTGTTGATCGTGTGAATTTTTTTATGTTGGGGATGTGGTGGTGATGCCGTGATGGTGGCTGGCGTTTTCGGGAGAGAATATGGTGGGGTTTGTGGCCGGGGTTGTTAGGGGATGGGGATGATGTGGTGCCGTGTTAGTGTTGATGTTGGCCTGATGTTGTCGGGGGAGGATGTGTGCCTGGTTAATTCTTTTTGCAGTTACAAAATGTAGGGGTATGATAGGTAAGTGTGCCACATCAAAATCAGATAAAAGTGTATTTGGCCTGTGTATGCACAAAATAGACGAACCGAAATTAATTTTTCCCAACAAAAAAATTAATTTTAATCAATGTTTGTAAGGGTGAATATCTATCCTTGTCTCAAAACTCATAGGACCATAAGGCATAGACAAGGACAATTATCAACCATTGATTTAATCCTAGGTTTAAGGAGGATGGTTGATTTACTTGATATTTTTTTAACCTTTTATCTTTTCTTTTGGCCAGAAAAAAAGATTCGGAAAAAAAAATACGTAATTTTTTTTTTCAATGGCGTGTTTGGCTCAGATTATCCAACAGTTCGATTTTTTTACCAATATTTGTACTTACAAAAGTTAACATTAGTAAGAACAATATATGACTTACATCCTAGATCAGGTCCAATAAATTGTTACAACAAAAGTGTTGATGATAAAGTTTTAAAGTTTCTTTACTTACATATGTGTATAAGTGTCAGTACAAATTAGTACATGAACGCCACAATTTTTTCCTCACTTCCGTAACTACAATAACTTGATATTGTACCTACAATATAACAACAATTTGATTTTTTTACCCACATTTGTACTTACAAAAGTTAACATTAGTAAGAACAATATGAAACTTCCATGCTAGATCAGGTCCCATAAATTGTTTCAACAAAATTACGTTTTCGTACCAACAAGTTTTAGTACTAACAAATTCATTAATTTGAATTCATGAATTTGTCAGTATAATTATCCACAAATGTCCAAGAGAGAAAATGCACCAAACACGTACTGGGAAATTTGATTTGTTTTTAATTTTTAACGAAAAAAAAATTTATTTTTCAAAATTTTCTTTTTTGTGCTTATTAATAGGGGCTTAAAAGAAAAGGTAAATCTGAAAAAAAAAATTTAATCTACCACCCTCTTTAAATCTAGGACTAAATCAATGGTTGATAATTGTCCTTTTCTAAGCCTTATGGTCCTATGTTTTTTGAGACAAGGATAGAATATTTCCATAGTAAAGCAAATTACTAAAAAAGACTTGAAGATAACGTACATCTCATAAGTTGACGTCAAATTTTGACGGAAAAGGTCTCAGGTACCCTATTTGGTATAATGTCACTTAGTACAGGTACCATTTTTGACATATTGAATAAATGAGACCCCAGTTTGGTATTATGCTATAGGTTAGGTACCTAAAATGGTATTTTTCCTTTTAAATAATAGAAAGCTTTTCTTTTGTTCACCGAAAAACAAGGTAAGGATACTACAACAACAACAACTCAGTATAATCCCAGGTGGGTATTGAGAAGGTATGATTTATGTAGCGTTAACCGGAACACTACTAGAAAATGGTTCAACAACGACAATTTACTAACGATAACACTCTTTATCCGTCGTTAATAGAATGAAATAACGACAGATTATTTTTTTTAGTCGTTAAAAAATTGCAATAACGATGAATGAAAAAGAAAGAATTTGTTCATCGTTATGTTCCAACCCAAAATGATCAAAATTAACTTGGAGAGTTCGACGACAACCTCCCGTCCCATCCCTCTCCTATTTTTATTTAAAAAAAAAAACAAACTAAATGAATAAGTCAAGCGTTTAAAAAAAAGCCTTAGACTTCACATTCATCTGCTCACAAATCTCACACAATCATTTTACATTCCCTCTCCCTCTCCCACTCCCAGTATCCGTCCCTCTCTCTCTCTCTCTCTCTCCATTGACATTAACAATGAAAACACAACAAGCTCCAATGGACATAAGGGAAACCAAGAACGATGGTCGCCTGTGACACTGTGACATGGGTTTCTTCTCGAGCTCTCCTCCTTTGAGTTCTCTTTTAATTATTGAGGTTAGGGTTCCTTTTCCCATTTTATTTTTATCTTTAATATTTGTTCTTATCAATTTGATTTCGTTAAAGTTGGTTCTCTTTTTTAAGTTGTTCTTTAATTGTTCTTATGAATCTCGTTGATTGATTAACTAACTTTCTGATTGGGTTCAACATTTTAGATCTCTTTTTATTTTAGAAAAATAAGAAAACATTGTTTTTTACAATTTAGTCTGATTATTGTTCCATCACTTGCTTCATTAGTATTTTCGATGGACTTGTAAAAGATGAGTGGAAATGGCTGATAATTTAGATATATTCAAATTATAATCAAGGGTAAGTTGACTGATTTGTGTATTACATTCTTTTAAATATTTGGGCAATTGTTGTTGTTTTATTAATGTATTGAATGAACTTCGCTACCGGTGAAACTTGTACATGAGTTGAAAACTCTTTCATTGAAGAGGTCTTGAAACAGAGCCACTCTTTTGCAGTATGTCGTGGCTGGTTAGCTAGTCACATTTTACAGTAAATGGTGGTGCAGGTTTCTTTGAACCTATTAATTTCCTCCTCTTAGGCCGAAACATAGTTTCTGTTTGTGCTTTGTTAGATAGTACAATAAGTTTCTGGTGCGGAGTATTTAGTATTGTTGATCTGATGTCAGTATTACTTTTGAATTACTTTTGAAACTGGAATACAGAAAGAGGATATAGGTTTCTATATGATCTGCAGCAGTAGGTTTCATTTCTTGCATCAAAAAATATATGCGTTGACTAGCATTTGTTTAGTTTTGTATGTAAACAGAAGAAGAGTAGGATTTACTCGGAGAATAGACAAGTTTTTAGAAAAGAGTTACTTCATCGGACTGGAAGCAAGCCTTATAAGCAAATTGCTTATTAAAAGGTAAAAGCTTGAATTCTGATTTATGAAGTAGAAGCTCACATGAACGAGAAATATTGAAAGATTGTTTTGTATGCGTAAACAGGGAGCAAAGCAGGGGATTAAAAAAAACTACCCCTAACGAAATGAATTTTGTTCCAGCGACTATTGAGATTGGAAAAAAATTGTAAGTCATAAGTTTCTGATTTGTTTTGTTTCATTTGCTCCCTGAATGCTTCTAATGTACAGTCCTTTTTTCTCGCTCTATCTCTTTCTTTTGAGCAACTTAGGTTCTCTTTCAATCATAGTATAATCCTTATACACTTATCCTTTATTTGGTAGGATGTATTCTAGATGTCATGGAAAACGAATCTTACTCACATGGAGTTAATAGTATGAAAAATTACACTTACGAATTTTCCACACAGCCTCATGTATAATCTTCTCATTCAAACATTGTTTTGGAGACAGGTAGCACAAAAAAATTCAAGTGAAAGGCTAGAGGCCTAATAGTAGGCTACCATGGAGGAAGATGATAACAGAAAAGTTAAGTGTAGATTTATCTACTTTAACCAACTATGATTCTTCCAGGTAATTATTATCTCCTCAGTTGACATTCGACCATACAGGTTGGCGTATAAAGTGAGGAAATTAATGTGTTAGAATTCCTACCATTAGCCTGCAACTTGAAATAGGGATAATTTTCCATATTGCCAGCCAATACTTAGTTGGTAGACTACTTTTTATTTAGTTGTTGTGTTGCGCTCGTGTGCTATTGTTTGATTTTGGTGTTGTTGAGTTCCTTGTGGTAGCTCTATTTCCCTATTGCAGGCTCATTTGATTTGATCTCACTCCTTCCCGTTTTTTTAATATTGTTTTCGCCTGTGTGCTATGCTTGTTCATTTCTGGTGTATTCTGGTGATGCGCCAATATATGCGCGCCTATCTGACCCCATTGTAATGAGTTTTTTTTTGTTGTTTTTCGCCTACAGATGTGATATTCCACGTTCTTCTGCCATCTTGTTGAGTTCTTTTTAGTTTGCTCCATGTTCCCTACTGCAGTCTGGCTAAGTTGTTTAGGGCTGTTTTCATTTCCGCCTATTGCTCGTTGTACGCCTATAATAAGTTCAACTATCTTGGTATGGTGATGGATGTCGAAGTCATGTCCCGTTAAGGAAGTTGTTACCACTTGTGTGTCTTGCACTTCGTCTCTAAATAGGAGATAACTTCATGCTAGTTAATTATTGTGTCAGACCCTAAGCAAATTTTTCAATTTTGCAGTTGATGTTTAATATTCTTTGGTGAGTTAGAGGCGGCAAAAGCATGCGGACAGCTAAGATAATGGACTTGAAGTTTTCAGCTCGGCTCATCTTTCATTTCCAACTCGATTATTCCTGTGGGCAACTTTTTTTTTTGTGGTGTTAGTGGGAGTGACTTTTTGTGTTGAGAACAAAAACTGATTTTGATTGAGAAATACCCCTGTGTAGGAACCTATTGGTGCTTTCCGATTTCTATTAGTGGATTGGTGTAATTGATATTTGATGAATAAAATTGTTTTTGATCCAATTAATTATTGTTAGACTAATTCACTTCTTGTATATGTAATTTTTTTTGGAGAATTGTTTATGTAATTGCACCATGCACTTGCTAAACAATTGACGAGTAACAACGAAACAATAACGACTACCTAAAATGGCCGTTGTAGGTGCTGAACGAGTAACGAGAAAATATGAAACGAAAACGACAGGCAAAATGGTCGCAGTTTCTCCCAATTCAAAATTGCATTGGTGTTAGCGAGCAGTTTCTTGCTCGTTATTTACTTGTATTTAGTCGTTAAAAAGTGTAATTATAACGACAGATGTTAGATTAGTCGTTATACATTTAACGACAGATAAGTACCCAGTCGTTATTATTGGGACGATGAACAAAGTCAGTTGGTCGTTAGTAGCAATAACGACGAGACCAGCTACGACAAACACACGACCAACAAAAAATTAATCGTTAAAAGCAATAACGACAGAAATGCAGGCCTATTACGACAAGTTTTTTCATCGTTATAGACATAAATTCTAGTAGTGGAAACTAAGGAGACTGCTTCCAAAATGACCCGCCAAAAAAACCTTTACGAAAACCTCTTTATCCCTACATTGAAATTGTCAACAAAAACAAAGTCGCGAAAAAACATACAAAGCATAAGTAAGGGATAAGTTAAGCATATGTAAAACACAAAAAATTGCAAGTAACACGACAATTATCTTATAATTATGAGCACAACATGCACAACAGAAACACTAGACACACTAAATCCTTATGGGTGAACATTATACCCTATACTAACAGGTCTAGTACCATACACTAACAGTCTATTACCCTAATTCTCAATCTCCAAGAGCTCCTACCTAAGGCCATGTCCTCACTAAGTGATACAGTAGTCATATAATGTCTAATACATTCTACCCAATTCTTCTTCGGCCTGCCTCTCCATCTAAAAACCCTCACAACCATCTTTTCGCACCTACGCACCGGCGCATCCAAGCACTCTCTTGCTGACATGTCTAAACCATCGCAGCCTGATCTCTCGCATATTATCTTCGAATGAAGACATTACGAACTTTACTCTGACCACCTCATTTCTAATCATGTCCCGCCTAGTCAGACCGCACATCCAGCATCAATCGCTGCATCCGCATCTCTACAACTGCTAACTTCTATTCTTGAACCTTCTTAGTCAGCCAACATGCAGCTCCATACAACATCGCTAGGCGTACTATAGCTTTATAAAACTTTTTTTTCTAATTAATTGTGAGATTGCATTACCAGAAATCATACACTGTTTTCTCATTTGTACAATTTGGGACTTTAAAAGAAGTAATTGCTTACCTTCTACGAATGGCCTCAATTACTTATTAAGCCCAACATAATAATTACTTAACTACATAAACAAATGATAAAACCATCTTTGATCACTACTCGACACTTTACTAGAAATGAAACTACCAATTCTAAAACGTATTTCAGATTTTATTTGATTACAAACAACTTCAGGCCTACGTTTCCTTTGATTCCAGTAACATTCGTTTCTTGCACTCCAAACATGATAATGCCATGCATTGATAACTGTTGTAACCACCTTACTGCGGAAGTTTTAACCTTTGTATTCTCTATCAACCCATCTCCACAATTTCTTAACATCCGTGTGCTGTGTTCTGATATTCAACCAAGTCTTCAATACTTGCAACCCCTGCTTGTTGAACACACACTCGAAAAAGAGGTGTTTATGTGTTTCTGAAGAGTTACTACAGATGACTTACGTATCATCATTACTCACTCCAATGCAATCAACCATGATATGCGGATGTTTAGGTTGGCAAATTCCGTTCCAAACATATCTCCTCCACGGTACCCTCTTTCCCAATGGCATGAGCCAGTCATGAGCAGAAGCAATTTAATTTTTGCCAGTGGAACTTGCTTTCCATCTGTTATGTTCATAGCCATCTTTGAGTTTCTCCTTACATTCACACAGTTTTTTCTAAGCCCAGCTAGCTTGATTGTTGCATCTCTACTCCCACCAGTTCCTCTCTTTAATATACAAATGATGTACCCACTTCACACATAATAAATCTTCTTTTTCAACTATACACCACACATATTTCCCCCATTGCTGCTATGTTTCATATCAAACCGTTTTTGATCCCTAAGCCCTTACTCTTACTTCCGCAGATAAATTCTCAAGCTACAAGTGGTGATCTTACATAAACTGGTTTACCATCCCAAAGGTAGTTTCTACATATATATATGTAAGTACGGTAATTCTACCGGGTATTCGCCACGCCTTATGATGTAAACCTAACTTGGCATTTAGTGTTTATAGTAAGACTATTTGTTATGAAAATTGTTTGAAAGCTTGAGAAACAAGATTAGTAGTTGTGTCTATCATCTTCCTCTCGTCTTCCTGATCTTTTGTATATATAATACTTCTATATTCGGCCTTAAATTGATTGATTTTAGCCCATTAATGACTTTAATCAATTAATTAGTCAAACCCACTCTAATAAAGTCAGCCCAGTCCAATAAAGTCAGCCCAGTCCACATAAATCAGCCCGGCCCACATAAAAGTCAGCTAATTAATTAATTATTTAATTAATTAGTTTCTTGGCGAATAATCCATCTAATTCCTATCCTAAACCGATTTTAGATCAGCAGAAATACCAAAAAGCTATCGGATAAAGACAAAAACACATCCTATCCAAAACAGACGGACCAGGAAGACTCCTGGTCCCGCAGGAAACGTGCACCTGGCGCACGAAGCGTGCGCCAGCCTCACGTTTCTGCCTCAGGATCTTATCCGATCCCGAGGTTTGCCTTTTTTCTCAAGAAATCCCCCACTATATAAACCCCCTTAGCTCGTCAATATTCCTCACGCCGAACTTGATGAGTTCATTCTTCTCCCTCTAAACCTAGCTTAGCATATACCTACCCCTCTAAACCTTGGTTACTTTATACCTAATAACCCCCAACCGTGCATATATAGTACTTATACTTGCATTATTTGTTATAATTGTTGCAATCCCGTCCTGTTTCTCTTGCTTTGCATGCATAGTTCATAGGATAGTCTTACTATAGACCCCTAAATTCAGGTACTGACAAGGCATTAAACCCGCTTTTATCACCCATATCATGCAATGTAGCCTATAAATGTTTAAAGTGATCACTAACATGTAAATTGACCCTTATGTGCTAATAATGGAATATTGTTTCATGTTCACACTTGGCTAAATACAAAATTGCATGTGATTTAAGATGACTAAATTAGATAATATTTGTTATTAGGTTGTTTAATCAATCCGTATGGTTAATGCGCATATAATCGAATTAATTATTTAGTAGAGGTGCTTATTTTGCCCCGGAACCGCTACAGTTTTCTGATTAAAACCTTACTTGTTTATCTTAATAAGTAAGTGGCATTTCATTTACATTTCTGTACAAATATCACCCTAGCCATAATAAGGCAAATAATACAAAAAGGTTTTCCAATTGTTTTCC